>CM060346.1:219008-234008 GCA_030674155.1 Stramonita haemastoma
GCCTATGTGGAAAGACGTCATATATCGTAGGATCTAGCCTAGTATTGCTGTAACTGAACAATGTAAGTATCTAAATGAAGTTTTTTCTGTATCAACCAGCCGGCATTGTGCAGTGGTTAGGCCTTGGATTTCGAACTGGAATATCACGAGTTCTTTCCCATAAGAGTCGTAGGGATTTATCGAATTCTGGCTGGCTCCTATTCAGAGTGAGTGTGCTGTGGGCTCAGTGGGAAGACTGGGACTACACAGTCAAGCTTCATCTACTTTAAGGATGCGAATTTGAGAATGTTGCTCAAATTACCTGACCAACACTGTATATGTCCGTATCTTTCAGGCCAGGTTGACACTGGGATCTTTGATGATAGTAAGGTAGAGTACAGCCCTGCCAAGTAGCCTCAAAGCAGATGCACTTCCATAGCAGCAGCATTACATCATCCTCATCACCAATGATCATCATGCAATAATAAAAATGCCTCTGATTCTGTAGCCCCCGTTGCTCTGGTTTCATGGTGACCTCAGATTGGTTTCCCCAATACACTTATGTTCCTGTGGTGATTTTGTGTCAAAGCATTTGGGGTTGGAGGTTTGGGGTGTTGGTCATTGGAGAGATGTTGTGGTGGTTGCCACCTCAGGTGGATGACTCACTCAGTCTGGCTCTTGGACTGAGCTAATACTATCGTTAGTAGGGGGCTTAGTAGGTGGTGTCCTGCATATGTTAGCTCAGAACAGGCACTACTGAACACCATCAATAAGACCCAGCAGCAGTGCAGGGCCCCTCTGGGTGGTGGCCCTACTGGAAAGTAATACTGATGGACTCCCTGTAGACTCCCAACTCTGAGGATGAGACATAACAAATCTGGGTATGGCTGGGGTGGGAAGATTGAAATAGTGGCATGGGACCAGCAGGACAGGGACGTCACAGAAGATGAGGCAGCAATGGCCCGGCCCCCCAAGAAAAAAAAAAAAGCCAAATGATCCCCAGACAGATAGTCTGTTAGCCAGTCTGATAGACAAACAGAGAGAAGTAATACAAGAACAAACATAATGACAATAACAGCTATCCATGAACATTTTTGTGAAGCCTGTAAAAGGGGAAAACAATTATTCTAACTTTTTCTTAAGTTCTTTTACTCCCACCTCGACCAAACTCAATGTTTGTTGTTTTTTTTTTTAATTGTGCAGCACATGCATTATGTTCATGTCATAAAACACTGAGCACACCCATGGCTCTATAGATGTCTGAGCACAGTTCAGAATACTTTGAGAGCTGGGTATGTGGTCCACTGTCAGTTTGTGGATGAATGTCAATGTGAAAATATGGACAAGGTAACTATTTCTTCCCTGTCTGTTTCTCTGTCTTTGTCTTCAATTTGTACACATAGTTTTCTTCAAGCATGTGTATTTTCTAGTCATTTATGATACCCTGAACTATACTGTCTGCCTTGTGTGTGTGTGTGTGTGTGTGTGTGTGTGTGTGTGTGTGTGTGTGTGTGTGTGTGTGTGTGTGTGTGTGTGTGTGTGTGTGTGTAAGTGGTAGAGGAAGAAATATTAAGATAAGATACTTCACATTCCCATCTAGTCTGTATGTTAAGTATGTCAAGCTTGATAAGCAAACTTTGAAGAAAAAAATCTATTATTTTGGGTTTTTTGGGGGTTTTTTTTACTAATCAAAAGGACTCTCTCTCTCTCTCTCTCTCCCTCTCTCTC
Organism: Stramonita haemastoma; assembly: GCA_030674155.1. Classification (NCBI taxonomy): domain Eukaryota; kingdom Metazoa; phylum Mollusca; class Gastropoda; order Neogastropoda; family Muricidae; genus Stramonita; species Stramonita haemastoma. The sequence goes on from CM060346.1 coordinate 220,716, forward strand.
TCTCTCTCTCTCTCTCTCTCTCTGTATAATTATGTGTGTGGGGGGGGTGGGGGGGGGTGGGGGGGGGGGCGAGGGGGGGGGGGGCAGGAGGTATGTGTGGGTGGGTGGGAGGGGGTGTGGAATGAATGTGTGTGGGAGGTGGGGGGATGTTTGTGTGTTGGTGTGGACTCAAAAAAAGAAATGTATGGGTATGAGTGTTTGAATTTTGTAAAAACAAAATTAAAATGGGTATCCCACTCCCATCTAAACATTGCTACATGCATTATATGTAAATAAGGACTTTGACACATTACATATTAAACCAGTTGTTATTGCATTTGTCTACTGAAAATTGTCTTATTCTTTGTAGTTTGAATATTTACAAGTCTTTCAAAGAATTTTCTTTTATAAATGACAGACAGTGGCTGTTGACACAGACATGCCATGAAATGAAGTGAGGATAGAAAGGGGGGGGGGGGGGGGAGGGGGCATAGTGCACAAATTCAATATAATTCTGTCCAGCCTGCTAAGTTTAGCATGCCTCTTCCTTTCACCTAGTCCAAGTGTGGTCAGTTCCTGCTATAATGAGCACAAGCTTGCCCCAGCTGGGTTGAGATGGGATGAAATAAATAGCAGTTGAAAGGCACTGAATGTGGTGGAAACTGACTGCTGTGGGGTAGAGATAGTGTGTCATAGCCACAAATTCAATATTATTCTGTCCAGCATACATCTTAGATCACCTCCATGTGCTTGATTCTTTATCCCCTGATGCCCCAAAGTTTATCCTGGGTGATTTTAATAGTTGTTCTCTTAGCAAAACATTGAAGAACTATGAACAGTACGTGACCTGCCCCACGCGCCGTAATAAGATTCTGGATTTGTGCTATGGGACTGTAGCAGGCGCGTATAAATCATTGCCTATACCTCCCCTGGGATCATCCGACCACAACTGCATTTTACTAGCACCCACGTACCAGTCAGTGTTTCAGCGCCTCCAGCCCATAGTCAAGACCACAAAGAAATGGACTGCTGATAGTATAGCTACATTGCAAGGCTGCTTTGATTGCACTGACTGGGATATGTTTTATAACGTGTGTTCTGATCTGAATGAGCTTACTGATGTTGTTTCTAGTTATATTTCATTTTGTGTCAGTTGTGTTATTCCAACAAAGGAGATAACTATTTACCCCAATAACAAGCCTTGGGTTACGAAAGACCTGAAACGGGTGTTAAACAAAAAGAAAGTAGTATTTTATACAGGCACAGAAGAACAAAAGAAACAAATAAATAAAGAAGTCAAAGCTGCTATTTCACAGGCGAGACGGGAGTATAAATGTAAGATAGAAAATAAGTTTGCTGGGAACAATTTTTGGGCTGCATGGCAGGGCATCAAAAATATGTCAGCAGTAAACATGACAGCTGCACCACATAGGTCAAAGATCAGTCTGCAGGGGGTATGTGATAACAACTTACCTGACCATTTAAACGCATTTTTCACTCGCTTTGAAAAGCATGATTTTTCAGAGGAAATAAATGGCCTGAAAGAATCTCTGCATTTTGAGAATGGCGTCATTGTTGATGAAGAAGTTATCTGCAAGCACTTCAAGGCAATAAACATTAACAAATCTCCTGGGCCAGATGGTATATGCGGTAGAACCCTTAAGTTCTGTGCCACTGAGCTTGCAAGTGTCTTTCAGCACCTGTTCCAGACCTCGCTGGACACTTGCCAGATACCAGTTATTTGGAAGACTTCCAATGTTATACCTCTTCCAAAGAAACCCAATCCTACTCGGCCTAATGATTTCAGACCTGTAGCTCTCACATCACTGGTGATGAAAACATTAGAAAAGATCATAAAATCTCTCATTCTTTCTGTTACAGAGAAAAACCTTGACCCATTACAATTTGCGTACAGATCTAGAAGGGGTGTCGAAGATGCCAAATTATTCATTTTGAACAAGCTGTACAATCACTTGGAAACACCTGATTCTCATGCTAGAATATTGTTTGCTGACTTTAGCTCAGCTTTCAATACAATGCAGCCTCATATTCTGGTTAACAAAATACTTTCCAAATTTGATGTAGACAATCAACTTATACGTTGGCTGATTGAATTTTTAACTGACAGACCACAGCGTGTTTTTGCCAACAAAATACCTTCATCAGTTAGATATACCTACACTGGTTCCCCACAGGGCTGCGTCCTCTCGCCACTTCTTTACATTCTATACACAGATGATTGTAGAAGCAGCCATGAAAACTCATTTCTGGTAAAATTTGCGGACGACAGTGCTCTTCTGTCTCTCTTATCTGGATCAGTCCTAGACCATGGTCCAGCCCTTACCGAGTTCGTAGATTGGTGTGATGAGGCCTATCTGGAGCTAAATGTTTCTAAAACTAAAGACCTTCCTATTGATTTCCGAAGATCGGAGCACACTTCTGAGAATACCATCATCCATAGTGAAGAAGTTGAAAACGTTTTGAAATACAAATATCTGGGAACTGTTTTTGACCACAAGCTAAATTGGGATGCTAACACTGACGCCATTGTCAAAAAGGGGCAACAACGTGTGTATTTTCTGAGGAAGCTTAACTCATTTTTTGTTGACAAAAAGATTCTTTCTTTGTTCTACAAGTCTTATATAGAGAGCGTTTTAAGTTTTGCTTTCATTTGCTGGTACAATAACCTTAGCATTAAGAACAAGAATGGTCTTCAGAGAATTGTGAGAATCTGCTCTAAAATTATCGGAGAAGAACAAAGAGACCTCAGGTCGTTTTGTAATCAGCAGCTTGTACATAAAGCAAGAGCCATTTTGGCTGATTCCTCCCACGCCCTGTTTTCAGAATTTCAATTGTTGCCTTCAGGACGTCGTTTTCAATGCCACAACAGCAAAACAAACAGAAAAAGGAATTCCTTTGTGCCAGTAGCTATCCGAGTTCTAAACTCATAATAACACTGACTGAGGTTGTTTGTTTTTGTTTTTGTTTGTTTGTTTGCTCTTGTGTGTGTGTGTGTGTGTGTGTGTGTGTGTGTGTAAGCTTCTCTGAATTACTTACCTGCCACTGTTTTGTATGTAGCCAATGCATACAGGCGTGCACATACATGCATATGTACCCATAAAATAAGTATGTCTTATTTTTGGCTTTATTGATTTTTTTTTTTTTTTTTTTTTTGAATTGCTTGTAAATTCACGTCTTTCTACCAATTATGTGCGTGGGGGGGGGGGGGGGGGGGGACGGGGGGTGTGTGGATGGGTGTGTATGGATAGGGGGGGGAGCGTGTGTGTATGTGTGAGTGTGGGGGCGGGTGGGTGTGGATGGTATGGGGAGGGGGGGAGCGTGTGTGTCTGTGTGTGCGTGTGCGTGCATGCATGCATATGTGCGGGTGTGAACGCGTAGTATAATTGTGTAAATAATGGTGATCATATGTCTTTTCTAGTCAATGGTTTTTAAGAACATTGTATCTAAACATTGGTGTGTGTATGCGTGTGTTTGCGTGTGTGCAAGCGCGCCCGCGTAGAGTGTGAGTGTTTGTGACATTTTATTTGAAGTTATATAATGTTTGAACAAATAAGAAATGTAGCTCCTTTATGTGTTTGATTATGATTTGTATCAATATGCCTGTCAGTATTGTAATTGCCCTTCAGGGATGATTAAAGTGTTTTTGACTTGACTTGACTTGACTTGACTTGTCCAGGGTGCTAAGTTTAGCGTGCCCCTTCCTTTCACCTAGTCCAAGTGTGGTCAGTGGGCAGAATGTGGTGACAACTGACTGCTGTGGGGTAGAGATAGTGTGTGTGTGTGTGTGTGTGTGTGTGTGTGTGTGTGTGTGTGTGTGTGTGTGTGTGAAAGGGGGGGGGGATTCATTGACTATTTACATAATCTGTGGCAGTTGCTGATGCTCGTATCTTTCCAAACACACAAGGGGGTGGGGTGTGAAATGTACCACCTCTTATGAACATTTCCTTGTTGAAGATACACAGAAAAGGGATACACAGTTTTCTAGTAAGTGTTGCTAATATTCACTGTTTACTGTTTTCTCATCTGATGATTTATCTAAGACAAAAGGAAAGACATACATGTGAACAAAAGACAAAAAGATACACAAGTGTTCTGCTAATTGCCATAACTGCTTTAGCATTTAGTGATAAAACTATAAAAGAGGTAGAAAGAAAACCTCAACTCCTTGAATATTACTAGCACTCAGACAAACACATAGCTGTTAGAAGAACAGTAACATGTATAGAACTAAGCACAGCTGTCACCTTGATTCTAGCAACTTTCATGACCTGTTGTTGTTGATGTTGTTGTTGTTGTTGTTGCAGATAACCTCACTTCTCCAACATGACCCAGGACAACCCAGCAAAGCCAACATCAAGACAGAGGACTCTTCAGCACAGACGAACACACCTGTAAACACAGATGCTGTGACTGAACATGAACATGCCCAACACCTGCCTGAGACAAGTGGATTCCCAGAACAGACAACTGAACACTATAAGAACATTCATTGCAAGCAGGAAAACACTGAGTACTGGTGCACTAAAGCAGAGGATATTGGATATGTTCCCACTGGCTGTACATGTAACTGTAATGACACTGCAGATATTCATGATGTAACAGAAGGTGTAACTGGTGCTGCTGAATATGGGATCCTTGGTACAGGTGTTTCTGACCCAGGTGAAGTCAAACTAATCAAAGACACATGTGACTTTACTGTATGTGTTCACAAATCCCTGTTGTCTGCTGGTGTCATGGACAGGTGTGGTGTTGAAGAGCTGAAGAATAATATAGAGACATTCTTACAGATTACAAATGAAATCAGGAAAGACATATCCAGACACAGCAGAACTGAGTATGGTCACATCACAAAAGACAACTGTGACACACCTGGAAGGAAGGCAGCAGGAATTGTACAAACTGGAGACAATCAATGCACATGCATAAAGTGTGGTGAGGTTTTCATCTGTCATTTTTGTGTGGAAAAGCATCTTTCAGTTTGCACAGAATTCAAGCCATACCTCAGTCAAAAGTGTGCAGCTTCTAGTCAGACATCAGAGTGTAGAAGGCAGGTAAACCTGGAAACAATACTTGTCAGTGGAGAAGGCACTGAACAAAACACTGCTGTCAACAGTCCTATGGGAAAGCATAGAAATCAAAAGACATACTTGTGTGATGACTGTGGAAAAGTGTTCACTTCTAAATATAGATTTAAAGAACACAAGCAAATTCATACAGGTCAAAAGACATATACATGCACAGACAGTGGAAGAAGCTTTAGAAGGAAAATTGCATTTTGATAGACACAGGAAAACTTGACTAAAAGAAAACACATTCAGTGCATAAATGTGGAAGGTTTTCCTGTCAAAATGCTAATTACATTGTGACCGCTCATACAAGCATGATGTACAATCACAAATTAGCAAGCATTCAATTCAACACTTGCAAAAAAGAAAACCAAGACAAAGAAGGAGACAGTAAAATAACTACACTAGATAGTCATAACTGAAACAAGGATACTTATACTGAGACAAAGTGGTAAAAAGTGACAGTGACACACATTCAAAGTACAATGCTACAGAAGGAGATGATGTGACAAAGAAAAACTCACTTATAGGAGTATTGGAAATCTATTTGATAAGAAAAGCAAGCTAGACAAGCACATGATAGTCCATGACAGGACAAAGACCATACACATGTTCACATTGTGAGAAGTCATACAAATGCAACATCACACTTAAAACACACATATGCGGAATCCACACACAATGAAGAAGAGCGAATTTACAACCGTGTTTGACATTGTAAGAAGCATAACAGATGTACAAACACAGACCTAAGAAGACATATGCAAATTCCACTATGGAGAAAGACCATACAACTGCACATATTGTATAAAGACATTTACCCAGAGAAGCACTTTAACAGGCCACATTCGAACCCACACAAAAGAGAACCATTACAAATGCTCATATTGTGGCTAAGACTTTTACCCAGAAAAATAATTTAACCTGCAACATTCGAACCCTACAGGAGAAAAGCCACACAATGCACATATTGTCAGATGACGTTTGCTAGAAAACAACACTTAACTCACCACATTAGAAGCCACACAGAGAAAAGCCACACAAGTGCACATATTGTAATAGACTTTTACCCTGAAATGTTTTTAACTGACAACATTAAAACCCACACATCAGAAAAGCCACACAAGTGCACATATTGTAATGAGACATTTACCAACAAAAGTAACTTAACTGACCACATTAGAACCCACACAGGAGAAAAGCCACACAAGTGCACATATTGTAATATGAATTTACCACAAAAAAGTCTTTAACTGCCACATTAGAACCCACACAGGAGAAAAGCCACACAAGTGCACATTTGTAATAGGACTTTTACCCAAAACAGGTCTTAATGAGCATTTAGAACCCACACAGGAGAAAAGCCACACAAGTGCACATATTGTCATATGAAGTTTACCCAAAACGGCTTTAACTCATCACATTAAAACCCACACAGGAGAAAAGCCACACAAGTGCACATATTGTCATAAGAAGTTTACCACGAAAGGGGCTTAACTACCACATTAGAACCCACACAGGAGAAAAGCCACACAAGTGCACATATTGTCATATGAAGTTTATCACGAAACGGATTTAACTCACCACATTAGAACCCACTACAGGAGAAAAGCCACACAAGTGCACATATTGTCATATTAAGTTTACCAGAAACAGGCTTTAACTCACCACATTAGAACCCACACAGGAGAAAAGCCACACAAGTGCACATATTGTCATATGAAGTTTATCACGAAACGGCTTTAACTACCACATTAGAACCCACACAGGAGAAAAGCCACACAAGTGCACATATTGTCATATGAAGTTTATCACGAAACAGGCTTTAACTCACCACATTAGAACCCACACAGGAGAAAAACCACACAAGTGCACATATTGTCATATGAAAGTTTACCACGAAAAGGGGCTCTAACTCAGCCACATTAGAACCCACACAGGAGAAAAGCACCAAATTGACCTTATTGTGAATATGAAGTTACCCAGAAAACAGTTTAACTGACCACATTAAAACCCACACAGGAGAAAAACCACATAAGTGCACATATTGTCATATGAAGTTTACCAGGAAACAACATTTAACTCGCCACATTAGAACCCACACAGGAGAAAAACCATACACTTGTACCTTCTGTGGAAAGAAGTTCACCCATAAAGAAAGTTTAAAAAGACACACTCTACTTCACACAAAACACTGACCACAGTAATGCCCACACTATGGACGAGGATCAGGTCCCCAAATCCAGGAATCTGCAAGCCTTGTTCTTTATACCTAATAGGACCTATCAAATCATTTAATTTGGAAATGCTTTTAACTGTATGTTTGACATGGATTATAATGAAGCCCAAGAAATAAGATGAATATGTGTAATTTGTTGTATGTAAAATTGTGATGATTTGTTGCCAACCTTTAAAACTGATGCAACATTTGAAAAGTTGTGCTTGTAAAAACTTATGTTTTAGCATCTCTAATCTATTTTACCTGCATTGTATGTGTGTAAGCCATACAGCCTTGGAAATTGAAACATCAAAATCCAGAGAGGGGGGAGGAGGGTACATTGTAATGCTAATATCACAGCACACAAATTCAATAACACTCAGGTCAATGTGCTAAATTTAGCTCCCCTTCCTTTTACCTAGTCCAAGTGTAATCAGTTCTACTAAATTAGCACCAGCTGGCCCCATTGGTTTGGGATAGATTGAAATAATTAGCCGCTGAGAGGAGCAGAAAATGGCGGAAACTGATGTTGTTATAATAATTTCATTTTTTAATGTTTTTAGAGGCTTATTGGCTGTAGAAATAATAAGCCATATCTTCTTGAGGAAGGAAGGTGGCAGGATGGTTAAGACATTTGCCTTGCCAACAAGTAAATCGTGTGGTTCTGGGTTCCTACCCAACTTGCCCTTTCTTCCCAGTTTGATCGAAAAAATCAAACTAAAATTAATGTCAAAGTCATTGGGATTAGACTATAAACTGAGCCCATGTGCAAACACACCCAGAACATCTTGTGCACATGTTAAAACCCCATTCTGCCTTATTGGAAAAGCAAGCGATCGTGTGCTGGTAGGGATGACAAAATGATATTAAAAAAAAAAACAGCATTCACAAGGTGTCCTCTTTAGACACCATCCCTGAGGAAAATTCCGGGACTTGGATTCTCAGGGCGGTTCTGGGCTGTATATGGCAACGTTCTGGCAGCTCCACAATGGTACTGGAACCATTTGTATCCAGTCATTGCCTGTCCATAGATAATTCCAGTGGCTTGCGGAGGGGAGGGGGGTGTGCTGCATGGGTGAGGTTTGCCCTCCATACTTACCTACCCAGGCTTTGGCTTTAAAGACTAGAGCGCAACTGCATAGTCTTCCAAGACTAATGGTTCTACTACAATACTACTACTACTACTACTACTACTACTACTACTACTACTACTACTACTACTACTACTACTACTACTACTACTACTACTAACTACTACTACTACTACTCTTCCTTGATTTGGCATGAAACTCTCAAAATGTGTTCTGCATTTCGAATCATACTTGTAAAAAAATTTTATTTTGCATGGTTATCACGGTTCATGAGAAATGCATTAAATATCTATCGTCTTTTGTATTTGAACTTTTGATTATACTTTGCCAAGCTTTCAAACTGTAGTTAGATTTTAGAAGCTATGTTTGTATAAACCCAAATGTTTTAAATCGCTTTTCACTGAATTTTTCTTGATGTGTACACCATTTTTCTTTTTACTTTTTTCTTCTGTTTTAATAATAAAAGGTCTTCTTTCAAAAACGCAGTTTGTTTGTGATGTGACTGTATGAAGACAGGATCTGTAATGGGCATGAAGATCTGATCGCTGATAAGTGAGTGCTTATAATAATCATTACACTTACTTACTTATTACTTACTTACTTACTTACTTACTTACTTACTTACTTACTTACTTACTTACTTACTTACTTACTTACTTACTTACTTACTTACTTACTTACACACACACAACACACACACACACACACACACACACACCACACACACACACACACACGCACACGCACGCACACACGCAGGCACCACACCACCACACACACACAACACACACACTACACGACCACACACACACACAACACACCACACACACACACACACACACACACCACACACAAACACACACACACACACACACACACACACACACACACACACACACAACACACACACTCACAACAAACACACACACACACAACATCACACAACACACACACACAACACCACACACACACACACACACACACACACACACACACACACACACACACACACACACACACACACACACATGCTTTCCTACTTCGAAAGAAAAGATTGAATCCTTGGTAAGAGGAAACAAGATGAACATAACAACAATATTTTTAAAGGATCTGAATGATTTATGCATGAGTAAGAACTCCAGAGCTTTTTAGCAGAGACTTTAAGCTCTGACATCTTTGAAACCAAACAGATCAAATGAAATATCACTGCGCAATATGGTTTGATTATTTCAAATCACTGTTTTCCTCAAATCAGCCCTCAGATGATACAGATTTTACCGAAAAATGTTGAAAATATGCTGACTATGCATGACCTCAATAATTGTGAAATTTGTGTTGATTCAGAGCTTAGTAATGAGATCACTGAGAAGTGAATTTTTAACAGCTTTGAATAAACTTCAAAATGGTAAGGCTTCTGGTCCTGATGGTTTGATGTCAGATTTTATCCACCATGCCACTGACATTAATGTCGGATTCGTACTGCCTTTGTTCAACACAGTGTTTTCATCAGGTACATACCCCAAAAGCTGGTCACATGCAGTGATGTTTCCCCTGCATAAAAAAAGGAAGCACTGCACAGGTTGATAACTATAGGGGTATTTCATTGTTAAATATTATTGGCAAACTGTATAGTAAAATTTTGAATAAAAGACTGACAAAGTTCTGTGAAACTGTACACTTAATTCCAAGGCACAAGCTGATTACATAAAGTTACGGTACTATTGATCAAATCTTCACACTTCAGTTTCTAGCACAAAAGTATCTAACAAAGACTGTGGGTAGATTTTACACCCTGTTTGTTGATTTTTCAAAAGCTTTCAACAGTGTTGATAGGATATTTTTTTCTGTTGCTGCAAAAAAGAGTTCATGGTGAGATGTTCATTATGCTACAGAGCATGTACAAAAGTGAAAAGCAGCTGTGAGAGTTGGAGCACACTTTACTCAATATTTTTTATTGTATTTCTGGTGTAAGACAAGGGTGTTGCTTAGTCCACTATTGTTTTCAATTTTCATTTCTAACTAGAGTCATAGCTCACTAGATCTGATACTCAAGGCATAAATATATTTTTTGAGTCACTTGGCATACTTTTGCTTATGTATGCATAAGATATTGCTTTGGTTTCAGATTCAGTTGTAGACCTGCAGAAAAAGATAAATTGTTTGGAGAATCATTGCAATCAATGGGGATTTTAATAATAATAATAATAATAATAATAATAATAATAATAATAATAATAATAATAATAATAATAATAATAACTAACAACAATAATAATAATAATAATATAATAATATACATAATAATCAATAATAATAATAATAATAATAATAATAATAATAATAATATAATAATAATAAAACAAAAAAAACAACAACAACAAAACAACAATAATAATAATAATAATAATAATAATATAATAATAATAATAATAATAATAATAATAATGATACATGGAATTTGTATAGTGCTATATCTTGTAAAAACAAATCAAAGCGCTTGCATCCAACCTATACAACACACATGCAATCAATAACATTTACGTTTCAGCAAATTTGAATGTGCACACACACTTACTCACTCACACACACACACACACACACACACACACACACACACACACACACACACACACACACACACACACACACACACACACACACACACACACACACACACACTTTCTGTAAATATGGACAAAACTATAAAGTAGTTGTGTTAAAAATGGTGGATTTATTAAAAAGTCTGAAAATTGGTGCTACTCAGGAAAGCAGATACAAGTAGAATCTAGTTATAATTATCTGGGTGTAGTTTTTGGCTCACACTAAACTGGTCACAATGTGTCGAAAATCTCTCTGGTAAAGCATTGAAGGCTGTTGCTGGAATCAAAAGATTGTATTTTAGGTTGAAGAATTTTCCAGCATCTACAGTTTTTAGCATTTGTGATACACAGGTAAAACCAATCCTTCTCTATGTTCCGAATTTTGGGTTTCAGCAATTTATTGACATTGACAAAAATACACGTAAAGCTGCAAACGGTCCTGGGGGTCGGCAAAATGTTAAAAATGATATCTGCCTTGGTGATTGTGGTCGATACCCCATTTTGTTGACACTGTTACCAGGGAAATCAAATATTGGCTAAAGATTTTGGATATGGCTGATCATGATAAACCCAGACAGTGTTACAATATGTTATGTAAACAGGATGAAGCATGGGGAACAAATTGGGTTACGCATGTTAGAAAGATTCTATGTACCCATGGGTTCAGTTTTGTTTGGACAATGTAGAAATGTGGTAGTTCTTCATCCTTTATAAGGAATTTAAAAGACGAGTACAGGACATGTACGAACAAAAATGGTATAACTCTCTATCAGCATATCTGACTATTTGGATTATCATCGATTATCTGTAGAGCAAGCTATGTATGTAAAGTAGAATCTTTAGAAAATTGTACAGCTATATGTTTAATGAGGTCAAACAGATTGCCTTTAAATGGACTTTCATTTATGGTAAACCAATTAACGAACCATTCTACTCCCAGTGTGATGGTCAACAAATCAAAGATATTTGCTTGTATGCCCTAAATATGCTTGCTAGAAGAAAATGTATTCCTTTGTATTACTAGAGATTTCCTTCGACTCTTAAAGTCCAGCTTTTTAGTATGTGCACTAAACCTAGTTTGATGTTTAAAGTTGGGTTATTTCTTGTTAGATGTTTAGATATCAGAAGTAATAATGTTCACCATACGTAAAAAAAACACGTTTAACTGTTGTTGATTTGGGTCATATGGCCTGCAACAAAAGTATTGTTACTGTTATTGCTACACCACACACACACACACACACACACACACACACACACACACACACACACACACACACACACACACACACACACACACACACTCACACGCGGGTGCACGCGGGTTCGATTTCCATTGGGATTTTTCCTCTGCTGTTAACATCAGTGCTGACTCCACTTCTCCAAAAAGTCTTTCTAATGAGACTGTAAACCAAAGCCCCGTTTGGTTTGCGTACGCATATAGAACATTTTGCACACACGTTAAATCATTTTCCGCTATTCTTAAGAGTAGGCCAACGGTGTGGGTGGGAACAGATTACAAGATTTACAAAACTGCATACACACGGGGACTGGATGTACTATGGCATATGAGTGATTATTCCATAATTTTCAATATAAAAGAAGATATGAATACATAAAAAATAAATATATACAAACACAAACACCACACACAAACACACACACACAAACACACACACAAACAACGCACGCCGCATGGCAGCACGCACGCACACATATGCGAAACGTTTTAAACAAAAATGCTTTGAAAAAAATGTGTATATGTAATTCTGTCAGATGAAACCATTATGTTTGCTTTTGGGGAGTGTCTTGTGCATAGCCCGGTTTTTGCGCTTCTTTGAAATTCTTTATATTGCTTTTCCTATTAGCATTTTAGGAGTTACATAAATGTTTTGATACCAAACTAATTCATGATTGTCTTTCCATGTGCATTCTCTTCTTTTTTTTTGCCATATGTCTTTTGTTTCTAAAACACCACTTATAGTGAACAGACTAAAATACAAGAACGAACATATACATGCACGCACGCACTCACGCGCGCACACACATACCTCGCACGTATGCAAGCATGAAAGTGTGTGCAAGGTGGTCCAGAGGTAACGCACCTGCCTAGAAAGCACAACACTGTTAGATTATCCTCTAGACTAGGAGTGGTGGTCTGAGTGCAAGTCTTGGGGATGAGTAAAACAAAAAGTACAAGGGCCCATAAGAAACGTGTGTTTAGCGCTTGTAAAAGAACCCGCGGTAACAAATAAACTTTCCCTAGCAACATTCAGTAGGAAAAGTCACTCTGATATGGAAGCAAAAAGAAAATAATG
>CM060346.1:239008-254008 GCA_030674155.1 Stramonita haemastoma
AATATCAGCGATGTATACCCCTTCAAATGGGGCCATGGCCTTTTTTTGAATAAATTATTGTCATTGTCATTGTCATTGTCATTGTCATCTCTCTCTCTCTCTCTCTCTCTCTCTCTCTCTCTCTCTCTCTCTCTCTCTCTCTCTCTCTCTCTCTCTCTCTCTCTCTCTCTCTCTCTCTCTCTCTCTCTCTCTCTCTCTCTCATAGCCTAGTGGTCAGAACATTGCACTGGCATTTGACGACACTGGTTCGAGTCCGGTCTAGGAAATTTTTCTCCTGGAGTTAACATCAGTGCTGACTCCACTCTCCCCCAAAGTCCTTCGGATGAGACGTTATTGTTACACACACACACACACACACACACACACACACACACACACACACACACACACACACACACACACACACACACACACACACACACACACTCATATGTTTGTAAAGTGTGTACGAATACAGTGCAGGACTCTCTTGGTGCCATGGGCTCTGTTACTGTGCGAAAGTTGGGATAGGACGGGACTCAAACCGATGCTTATTATTTTATCTTTTCGAAAAGTGCGTCTTATTCTTAGCGGTTGTATGTGCGGCTCGCATGTGTGGACGGCTCGAGTTATATGCGCGTTTTCATGTGTGCGTGTGGCGGCAGCCTGCACCCTGCTCTGTGCATCGGTTATCGTATGTTATGAAGGAGGAGAGAGAGAGAGAGAGAGGAGGAGATGGGGAGAGAGAGAGAAGAGAGAGAGAAGAGAGGGAGAGAGGAGAGAGAGAGAGGAGGAGAGAGAGAGGAGAGAGAGAGGAGAGAGAGAAGAGAGAAGGAGAGGAAGAGAGGAGAGAGAAGAGAGAGAGAGAGAGAGAGAGAGAGAGAGAGAGAGAGAGAGAGAGAGAGAGAGAGAGAGAGAGAGAGAGAGAGAGAGAGAGAGAGAGAGGTGGTATAATCTTGTATTTATACTCCACATTTGTAAACCCAATCATTCATGAATGTAACTCTGAACAAAGACCTGGTCAAGCTTCAGTTTTTATTTCCATACTCCTTTCGCACCATGTTTCATCAGGTTTTGACACTGTGTTTAAGATACTAAGTTTCCTTAGCATTTTGTTTTCTTTCAGCTGCCAGCCGGCTACCCAACCCTAACTCCAGCTTTTCTTTGGGGGCTGAAGGGGGAGGAGCTTTCCCCGCGCACGCGTGTGCGCGCTGGTGATTGTCAGTGCGTTTGTTTGTGTGCACGCATGTGGCAGGGCCCCTGCACTTTGGTGTGGTGCATCATATTGCTGTATATTGTCATTATTATTGTGCTCACTGCTTGTTTTTTGTTACCTACACTGTACCCGCTTTCCTTGCGACAAACTAGGTTTTTTTGCCTTTGAAGGCTGTGGTGTCGCCACAAGTCCGGCGCCACACGTATCAAAGATGGTAGCACAGGGTGTATGTATGCAGAATGGCATTGCCCTGGTGCCATTTACGCAATGCCTGGGTAAGTAAATATGGAGAGCAAGTAGTTACCCATGCAGCAGCCTCTCCCCTCTCCACGCCACTGGAAGGGACACTGGAAAATCACTGGTCCATACGAATAGCTCCAGTACCGTCGCAGGAGCCGCAAAAACGTTGGCATAATAAAACGGATTCTCTATAATAAGAGCCTCCAGAAGGTGTGTTTGCTGGTGTTTGCCTGTGCGTTTGTTTGTTTGCACGCGTGTGGCGGAGACCTTGCACTTTGCTGTGGTGCATCATTTGTATGAAATTATTATTTTGATGGCAGTTGTAAGGTTCATCATTGCCTACACTTTACCATGCTTCCTTCGGATAAACTTGGCCATCTGAGAGCGGGATTGCCATCTTCGGGGCAGCGGTGTGGCCACAAGTCCAGCGTCACATATATCTTTTCCAAATGGGCCTTCTTCAGCTTTTGCATAGGGTGGGTATGTACGCGTGCAAGCGAGCAAACGTTCTCTGGTGTTTGCCTGTGCGTTTGTTAGTGTTTGCATTTGTTTGTGTTCGCACATGTGGCGGAGACCCTGCACTTTGCTGTGGTGTATCATATTGTATGAAATGTTTATTGATGGCAGTTGTAGGGGTCATCATTGCCTACACTGTACCATGCTTCCCTCCGACAAACTTGACCATGTGGGAGCGGGGTTGCCATCATCGGGGCAGAGTTGTCGCCACAAGTCCAGCGACACACACATAAAAAAGGGTTGTCAAGATTGTATGCATAGAGTAAGGAGCGGTATTGGTGCTGTGGGCTCTGTAACTGTGCAAAGGTGCGGGTGTCAGGGGCCCGAAACCAGCGTTTTCCTGACATCTTTTCCGCCTTCTCCAGCTCATGCATAAGGGGGTATGTATGCCTGCACGTATGCTCGCTCGCTGAATATTGCCTGTGGTGTTGTTTCTTTTCGCAGGTGTGCAGAGACCCTGCACTTTGCAGTGGTGAATCAAATTCTCTAAATGTATTATTTGATGGCAGTTGTAGGGGTCACCATTGCCTACACTGTACCATGCTCCTTCCAACAAACTTGAACATGTTAGAGCGGGACTGCCCTCTTCAGGAAAGCGGTGTTGCCACAAATCCAGCGCCACACACATCAAAAATGGTTGTAACGATTGTATGCTTAGAGTCGGGAACGGCCTTGGTGCCGTGGGCTCTGTAACTGTGCAAAACTGCTGGTGTCAGGGGTCCGAAACTGGTGATTTCGTCACATCTTTTTCAAATACGCCTTCTTGAGCTTATACATAGGAGGGTATGTATGCGTGTGCGCATGCGCACGCTCGCTGGTGTTTGCCTGTTCATTTGTTTTTGTGCGTAAGTGTGGCGGAGACCCTGCACTTTACTGTGGTGCATCATATTGTATGAAATTGTTATTTGATGGCAGTTTAAGGGGTCATCATTTGCCTACACGGTACCATGCTTCCTTCCGACAAACCTGGTCATGTGAGAGCGGGTTGCCATCTTCAGGGTAGCGGTGTTGCCACAAGTCCAGCGCAACACACATCCAAACTGATTTTCTAGATTGTATGCATAGATTAAGGCATGGTCTTGGTGCCGTGGGCTCTATAACTGTGCAAAAGTGCGGGTGTGAAGGACCCGAAACCGGCGTTTTCGTCACATCTTTTCCAAATGGGCCCGTTTCTGTGTGTGAAATTGGGGGGTAGGCCTATGTATGTGTGCGCGTGCGCTGTTGTTTGCCTGTGTGTTTGTTTGTTTGTTTGTGCACGTGTAGCGGAGGCCGTGCGCTTTGCTGTGGTGCATCATATTGTATGAAATCATTATTTGATGGCAGTTGTAGGGGTCATCATTGCCTACATTGTACCATGCTTCCTTCCGACAAACTTGGCCGTGTGAGAGTGGGGTTGTCATCTTCGGGGCATCAGTGTTGCCATAAGTCCAGCACCACACAAATAAAAAATGGGTATAAAGATTGTATGCATAGCGTAGGGCACGTTCTTGGTGCCGTGGGCTCTGTAACTGTGCAAAAGTGCGGATGTCAAAGGCCCGAAACTGGCGTGTTCTTCACATCTGTTGCTCTTTCTTCAGATTATGCATAAAGGGGCATTTATGCGTGCGCGCCTGCGTTGCTCGCTGGTGTTCGCTTGTGCGTTTGTTTGTATGCACGCGTTTCGCGGAGACCCTGCACATTGCTTTGGTGCATGATATTGTATGAAATTTTTACTTGATGGCAGTTGTAGGGGTCATCATTGTGTACACTGTACCATGCTTCCTTCCGACAAACTTGGCCAGTGAAAGCGGTGTTGCCATCTTCGGGGCAGCGATGTGGTCACAAGTGCAGCGCCACACACATCAAAAGTGGTTGTAAAGATTGTATGCATAGAGTAGGGCAGGGTCTTGGTGCCCTGGGCTCTGTAACTGTGCAAAAGTACAATTGTCAGGGGCCCAAATCGGCGTTTTCTTCATATCTTTTCCGAATTCATCTAATGCATGAGGGGGTATGTATGCGTGCACGCGTGCGCGCTCTCGCTGGTGTTTGCGTGTTCATTTGTTTGTATGTGCGCGTTTCATGGAGACCCTGCACTTTGCTTTGGTGCATGATATTGCATGAAATTATTATTTGATGGCAGTTGTAGGGGTCATCAATGCCTACACTGCACCACGCTTCCTTCCGACAATCCTGGTCATGTGAGAGCGGGTTTGCCATCTTGGGGGATCGGTGTCGCCAGAAGTCCAGCGCCACACACATCAACAATGGTTATAAAGATTGTATGCATAGAGTAGGGCACGGTTTTGGTGCCATGAGATCCGACACCGACGTTTTCTTCCGTATTCTTCAGCATACCTAACCCCCTGAAGAAAAAGGCGCCGTTTCTGGCAAAGATGCGACCGAAACAGCAATTTTCAGCCCCGTCCCACGTTCATTTTTGCACGGTAACAGACCCCACGGCACCAAGGCAATGCCGTACTGTATGCATACACCCTGTGCTACCATCTTTGATACGCGTGGCGCCGGACTTGTGGCGACACCACAGCCCCTAAAGGCTAACAAAGCTAGCATGTCGGAAGGAAAGCGGGTACACTGTAGGCAACAAGAAAGAAGCAGTGAGCACAATAATAATCACAATATACAGCAATATGATGCACCACACCAAAGTGCAGGGTCTCTGCCACATGCGCAGACACAAACAAACGCACTGACAAAAACCAGAGCGTGCGCGCGTGCGCTTAGCATACCCAACCCCCGGAAGAAAAAGGCGCCGTTTCTGGCAAAATGCGAGCGAAAGAGCCGTTTTCAGCCCCGTCCTTTCCCACTTTTGCACGGTAACAGACCCCAGGTAACAAGGCAATGCCGTACTGCATGCATACACCCTGTGCTACCATCTTTGATACTCGTGGCGCCGGACTTGTGGCGACACCACAGCCCCTAAAGGCTAAGAACGCTAGTTTGTCGGAAGGAAAGCAGGTACAGTGTAGGCAACAAAAAACAAGCCGGGAGTACAGTAATAATGACAATATACAGCAATATGATGCACCACACCAAAGTGCAGCGTACCTGCCACATGTGCGCACACAAACAAACACATCGACAAACACCAGCGCGCGCGCGCGCGCGTGCACGCATACCCAACCCCCTGAAGAAAAAGGCGCCGTTTCTGGCAAAGATGCCACCGAAATAACCGTTTTCAACCCTGTCCTACCCCCATTTTTTCACGGTAACAGACCCCACGGCACCAAGGCAATGCCGTACTGTATATGTGTGGCACTGGAACAGTTAACAGTGAAGCCCCTTAAGTAAACGTGGCAGTTGTACTACAATAACAACCAATCAGAAAGGCGAACTAACAATACACAACTGCTGCTTTATATAAACGCTTTTTCCCCCTTCTCTGAGCATATAAACCTATCTAAAAGGCGCCGAATCCACATCCCCCTCCTCTCTCTCCTTTCCATGTGTGTTTTTCACTCCTGTCTAAAGGCCGATCCAACAGTTGATCCCGTGATTGAATCAACGCTGAGTGAGGTCAGAGGTTGCTGCTTGGGGATTTATTTGAATGTTAACATTCTTGCATTTCATCAGACAGTAGTTTCTCATGTGTGTATGTTCAGTTTGTATTGTTTTAGTGTCCAACGTTACCTTTCAAACACACAAACATACACATACACACAAAACCACACACACACACACACACACAACACACACACACACACACACACACACACACACACACACACACCACACACACACACACACACACACACAACACACACACACACACACACACCCCAACAACACGACAGATGCATGAGCGAACATCATGCAACACACACAACACTCATACATGCCAAACATATACATTCGCATTAGCGAGACATTCATTGCATACAGACAGACACATGCAACATGCATAGAACGTGTTCAACACAACACATGCATCACAATCTTACACCTTAAAATACCCTCATTTTGTATTTCAATGCTCAGACAGTGCTTTTGTTGTCTGTCCTATGAGCAAAACATGCCTAGTGCTGTTGTTAAGCACCTCACAAGTCAAGCCCAGTACATTCCTTCAGGTAGACAGAAGTAACCAAGTCTTTCTGCAAACAGGTAGATGGACAAGGAGGCAGACAATAGACGAAATATGGTGCAAAAAGAAATATTCTTCTTTTTATTCTTTTATTCTTTTATATTGAGGATAATGGGATGAGCACGCTTGTGCTTTTTTATATCCAGTCCTGTGTGTATGCAGTTTTGTAAATGTCATCTGTTCCCACCGGCACACGATAGCCTACTCATACGAAAAGCGGAACAGGATTTAACGTGTGCGCAAGATGTTCTACGTGCGTTCGCACACGGGGCCTCGGTTTAAAGTCTCATCCGAAGGACTTGTGGGGAGAGTGGAGTCAGCACTGATGTTAACTCCAGGAGAAAAATCTCCTCGACCAGATTCGAACCCGGGTCTTCAAATTGCCAGCGCAATGTTCTGACCACTAGGCTATCCGTCCCCAAGGCAGATACAATGAAAGAGATAGAAAAGAGAATTTGAGAGGAGAATTAGCAGAGAATTTCCAGAAAATGGTGGTGCTATCTATACTGATACCCCCCCCCCCCTCCCTCCCCTTATGCTCACAGGGAGATCTGTCCATCTGATATCCCAGATTGTAAAGAGACTTTAGCAAACACTGAGGCAAACTGCCGCCAACTTCTCTTTCACAGAATAGGGTCACATTTCCAACTCCTGTCATCAGTGTTCTATATTCAGCCACTAATCACAGCAAGGCAGCACCTTGTTTGAATAGAAGCTTAGGCCGCCACTTTCTCCCCCTCAACTTGAATTTCCAAACAAACCCGTGCTGCTTTTGTGGCCATGCTGACAGATCTAAATGAGGTCGCCTACACTGTGCGCCTGTGCACGCACCCAGCATGCGGGGGCACATACACACACAGATGCATCGATTTAATACATTCTCTTTAAATGTAGGACAAAGATGTTCCTTATATAAGAAAAAATGAAACTTCCTTAGGTAACATAAGATACTGAATCAGAGATAAACTACAGAAACTATCTTAACCCACAGTACAAATGAACAATTTAGGATTGAAACGTACAAATCTAATTCTCTTAAAGGCATATCAAAGCCTAGTTATTGCAAATCCCAAGATAATCAAAGATTTAAACAAAATAAGCACACACACAACCACTTGCTAATATTTCCCAGACCCAGAAATAAACTGTACAAATCGAGCTACTTGTATTCAGGATAGGCTTCCAAAACTTTAAAACTTACCAAAAACAAAGATCAGTTTAAAACACATCTAAAATTATAATTATTTCATAAATTATTAAGTGTTTCGGTGGTCTAGAGGTAATGGGCCTGTCTAGAAAGCGAAAAGTCCGAGTCAAAGTGTGCGGTTTGGGCCCAAAACTTTTCCTCCATCCATTAGATCATGAGTGGTGGTCTTTTGGATGAGACAATAAACCGAGGTTCCGAGTGTTACACATCATTATTTAGGGCACGTGAAAGAACCCACGGCAATAAGAGTCTTGTCCCTGGCAAAACTGTAGAAAAAGCCACTCTGATAGGGAAACAAATACACCTGAAGACAGGAAAAAGAAGATAAATAATGGGTAAGCGACTGTACTTGTGGTGATGGCTTTCTAGTGAAAGCAGCCCAATCTGCTGTAACATAATATGGTTTAGAACACGATTTGTAAACTTGTGCAGTGATCTTTCCTTAATGCCTCATCTTTTTCTGTTTCACTTGAACGTGTTTGTAGTGGGGTTTATTGTCACCCATTTGACACTTTGACACCACTTTAAGATGTTACCTAAAGAGCCGTTTTCAGCCCCGTCCTACCCCCACTTTTGCACTGTAACAAACCCCATGGCACCAAGACAGTGTTGTACTTTATGCATGCACCCTCCACTACCATCTTTGATATATGTGGCGCGGGCTTGTGGCGACACCACAGCCCCCATGAGGTAAGAAAGCAAGTTTGTCACCAGCCGCCATGGCGCAGTGGTCATCGCCTTGGGTTTTGAACTGGAAGATCGCGGGTTCAATTCCCATAAGAGCCATAGGGGTTTTTCGGATTCTGGCCGTTTCCTACCCAGAGTGAGTATGCTGTGGGCTTAGTGGGGAGACTGGGACCACACAGTTGAGCTTCATCCACTTTAGGGATGCGAATTTGAGAATGTTGCTCTATTTTTACTTTATTTTATTTATACCACTTCATTTAAAAGCAGATTTCTCTGCGTGAAATTTGAGCTGCTCTCCCTGGGAGAAGCCCATCGCCACAAGTGCAGCGCTACCCATTATTATTTTTAATACATATATACATCCCAAAGCCACCCTGGAGACTCCAACTCCCTGATTTTTCCTCAGAGATGGTGTCTAAACACGACACCTGTGCGCATGCTGTCCTTTTCATATATAATGTTGGCATCCGTTCCTACTTGCACACATTGACCGGCTCTTCCATAAGGCAGAACGGGTTTAAACGTGTGCGCAAGATGTTCTCCATGCGTTCGCACACGGCCTTGATTTATAGTCTCATCTGAATGACGAACTCTAATAACCTGACCAGCACTGCTGGTGTCTGTATCTCTCAGGCCAAGTTGACGCTGGGATATATTATGATAGTAAGCATAGAGTACAACCCTGTCAAGTAGTTTCAAAGCAGATGCACTTCCACAGCAGCATCTTTACATCATTCTCATCACCATTTATCATCATGCAATAATACTCTAATAATAATGCTCTTGTCTCACAGTGACGTCAGATTGGTTTCCCCATACACTTCTGTGTTTGTGGTGAGTTTGTGTCAAAGCCTTTGGGGTTGGCAGTTTGGGTGTTGGTCTTTGGAGAGACGTTGTGGTGGTTGCCACCTCAGGTGGTGACTCACTCAGTCTGGCTCTTCGACTGAGCTAATACTGTCGTTGGTAGGGGGCTTAGTAGGTGGTGTCCTGCGTATGTTAGCTCAGAACAGGCACCACTGAAACAAACCAAAGTGACCCAGCAGCAGTGCAGGGCCCATCTGGCTGGTGACCCTATGGCAGACTAATGTTGATGGGCTCCCTGTGGACTCCTGACTCTGAGGATGAGACATAAGGAATCTGGGTATGGCTGGGGTGGGGAGATTGAAATGAGCGGCATGGGAACAGCAAGACAGGGACATCACAGAAGATGAGGCAGCAACCCCCTCCTCCCCCAAAACACCAAACACCCCCCAGCCAATTAGATAGCCTGTTAGCCAGCTTGCCAGAGAAACAGATAGAAGGAATACAAGAACAAACATAATAACAATAACACCTACCCATTAAAATTGTTGTGAAGCACTGGAAAAGAGGAAACAAAGTATTCTAACTTTTTCTTAAGTTACTCCCACCTCGACCAAACTCAGTTGTTGTTGTTTTTTTAAATAGTGCAGCACATGCATTCATTCATTGTCATAGAACACTGAGCACATCCATGGCTCTACAGATGTCTGAGCACAGTTCAGAATACTTTGAGAGCTGGGTGTGTGATCCACTGTCAGTTTGTGGATGAATGTCATTGTGAAAATATGGACAAGGTAATTCTATATTTCTTTCCTGTCTGTTTCTCTGTCTTTGTCTTTGATTTGCACAAGTAGTTTTCTTCAAGCATGTGTATTTTCTAGTCATGTATGAAGCCCTGAACTATACTGTCTGCCTTGTGTGTGTGTGGAAGTGGTAGAGGAAGAAAGATGAAGAGAAGATACTTCACATTCCATCTAGTCTGTATGTTAAGTATGTCAAGCTTGATGAGCAAACCTTGAAGAAAACAAAATCTATTATTGAAGGTATTTTTTTACTAACCAAAAGGATTCTCTCTCTCTGTCTCTCTCTCTGTCTCTCTCTGTCTCTCTCTGTCTCTCTGTCTTTCTCTATCTCTATCTGTGTCTCTCTCTGTCTCTTTGTCTCTCTGTCTCTCTCTCTGTCTGTTTGTGTGTGTGTGTGTGTGTGTGTGTGTGTGTGT
This sequence comes from Stramonita haemastoma, assembly GCA_030674155.1. Taxonomy (NCBI): domain Eukaryota; kingdom Metazoa; phylum Mollusca; class Gastropoda; order Neogastropoda; family Muricidae; genus Stramonita; species Stramonita haemastoma. Next base: position 248,952 of record CM060346.1, read on the forward strand.
GTGTGTGTGTGTGTGTGTGTGTGTGTGTGTGTGTGTGTGTGTGTGTGTATGCGTGTGTGTGTGTGTGTGTGTGTGTGTGTGTGTGTGTAAGTAAGTAAGTAAGTCTTCAATTTTAACGTCTTTCCACTTTAAGTGATACCAGACGACCCTACAATAGGAGACTGGATAGTTGAGAGAGAGAGAGAGAGAGAGAGAGAGAGAGAGAGAGAGAGAGGGGAGAGAGAGAGAGAGAGATCTAATGTGTGCGCGCGCGCGCGTGCGTGTGTGTGTGTGTGTGTGTGTGTGTGTGTGTGTGTGTGTGTGTGTGTGTGTGTGTGTGTGTGTGTGTGTGTGTGTGTGATAAATAGTAACAACAAATGTAATAAGTTATTCTTAACATTAACAGATCAAGAAAATATCGAAAATGGACAACAACAACAACAACAACAACAAAAAACTCCCCAAAGAACTACATGAACTATAACAAATGCCCTATAGGACTTAACAACAAACCTTTAGCTATATCAAACGTTAGATTTACATTTTTCAAAACTTCATCAATGGAATTCTCAGAAAAGGCAGGGAGATAGGGTTTTAAATTCTTACATTCAAGTATGATATGGGTATTTGAAATATATCCACCACATAAGCATTTAACATCCTTACTGAACTTTGTCATAAAAGCATTTAATCTTATCCTAAAGAATAATGCCTTGAGTTGTCTTTCTTTGAATTCATTTGTATGAATCTTTAAGTGATCAATGTATTCAACTACACTCTTCCCACTCGGAGTTGAATGTTGAAGCTTCTTGTTTTGCCAATGCTTTTCTATAAATCTATTTAAGGATGCTTCTTCTAACAACCGATAGCCTTCTGCAATGGATAGAGGGACATGCAGTACTATAGACCCATTTTCATTGCGTGCACCTTTTTTCGCAGCCCTGTCAGCCCACTCATTGGAAGATAATCCTATATGTGAAGGAATCCAGCAAAAGGAAACAAGAATTCCTCTTAAACGTAGAAGATTTATGATGTATTTGATGTCTAGTATAAGTTTAGTAGATTGTTTATAAGCTGTAGACTTTAAGGCATACAATACTGATTTTGAATCCACACAAAGTAATATATGAAAGAAACAGTAAGGATGATCCAAAATGAAAGTCAAAGCCATGAGAATAGCGATTAGTTCAGCTGTAAAAACAGATCAATTTTTGCCAACATAATATGACTTTTCTATTTTTAGTGCTGGTATGACAAATGCTGAACCTGCTTGATGATTGTCTAAAAGTGAACCATCTGTATAAATTTTAAGACAATGAGAGTAATGATGCTGTATATGTGAATGAACATTGACTGCCATAATATTTGGATTTTCATTCTTTTTCATGTTGATATAATCTATATCAAAGTGCGCTCGTTTCATTTCCCAAACAGGACAAACTGAAACTGATCTATGTGGGTCTACATCGGATTTGGAATGTTCAGAACGCTCATAAAGATCTGATGTGTATGTACTAATTGTCATCAAAGAGTTTATGTGTTGGGCTCTTTTGGGAAAATCTGTTTCAGACCTCATTTTTATTTCTTCTGAAGCAAAGTTTTCAGGTGTTGAGCTTCTTAGAATATATTTGGCACATACAAGTTGTCATACTCTTCAAGTGGTAACATTCCAATTTCATTATATGTTTCAAGTGCAGAGGCATGAAATGGTACACCTAGAGCCAGTCTGTACGCCTTACAGTCTACACTTTGAAGCTTCTTTAGTAAATACTTAGGTGCGCTAAAAAAGACCTCTTGTCCATAGGATAACTTAGATCTAATAAGGGAGGTAGACAGATGTTTCAGAATTGTCATTTCTTGTCCCCAATACTGCTTTCGTACAATTTTTAGTAGATTTAAGCATTTTCTTCCTTTAGTTAGAATATGTTCAATGTGGGCATTCCACGTTAACTTTGAAGTAAGAAAAAACACCTAAAAACTTTACTAAGTGTTTGTATACAACTATCTCATTTTCAACTTTGAATACAGGTAAATTGTCTGAATTGGTACCGTTGTTAAAAAGCATCATATGCGTTTTTTCTGTGGATAATTTTAGGCCATTCTCGATAATATACTTATTTAAATTATCAAGGTCTTTTTGGTATAATTTTTGAATATAATTTAAAGACCTTTTCGAGGTTTTTTGTTTCATGGATACATTCATCCACATGCATATGTCGTCTGCATATTGTACTAATGTAACATTCTGTGTTAAGCATTTAGGAAGATCATGTAATAGAATATTGAATAGAACTGGTGCTATAACGGAGCCTTGTGGTAATCCCATATCCAGATGCCTAGGATCTGAATAGTTATTTCCTACCTTTACCTGAATGGATCTATTGCTAAGAAAGCTCTTGATGTAATGATAAATGTTACCGGAGAGACCAATTGTCTTTAACTTGCTTAATAATTTTGCATGCCAAACTTGATCATATGCTTTATTTATGTCAAAAAATGTTGCAAGAACATTTTTTCTACATGCAAATTGTTGTTTTATGCGTGTTGTAAGTTAAACTAAATTATCAATAGCAGATCTACCTCGCTGAAAGCCAGCTTGATTGCTTGCAATAATGTTATTTTTCTGGCAATAATATGATAATCTTCCAAGAACAACTCTCTCCATGAGTTTACCAGTATGTGAGGTCAATGCTATTGGCCTGTAACTGGCTTTATCTGTCTTGGGCTTTCCTTGTTTGTGGATCGGAACAACAATTGACTGTTTCCACTGAACTGGAATTACACCTTCAACCCAACATTTATAAAAAAGCTTATAAAGTAGAGTAATGAAATTTTCTGGTAAGTGTTTAATCATGTCATTGGAAATCGCATCAGCTCCAACAGATGTTTTCTTACTGGGAAGTGACATAATTGCATCCCTAACTTCCTGGAGTGTAATTGGAGCATTGATGTAAAGAGTGTTGTCAGGCACTGGGTCTTCATATTCCTTTTTCACCTCTTCTTCACTTCTGTATGTTCTGTGTTTGCCTAACAGACCCTCCTTACACATGGTATTTGAAAACATTGTGGCAAATGCCTCGGCTTTTTCTGCACTTGTTGGAAACTGTTTGTTTTCTAGAACAACTGGACATGATGGCAACTTTATGCCTTTTGTCATTTCATTTAATTTTGCCCATACTTTCTGAATGTCCTTATGATTTGTAATTTCACTACTACAAAAAGAGGACCAATACTGTTTTTTAGCTTGTGCTATAACCATGTTACAGTGGTTTTTGGCCTTTTTCTGCTCATCATGGTTACTAGGCGATTTATTTTTTAGAAAAGCTTTATGCATTAAATGTTTTCTATGTACAGCTTCTTCGCAAGCTTGTGTCCACCAGACATTTCCTAAATGTTGGCTACATTTTACAGAGTGACATCTAGGAATAGAAATATTGGCAGCTTGTAGTATGATATCTGCTATTTCAGAGTACATTAGATCTATGTCATAAGTATTTATACACTCTGTATTGTAAGAAGAGAGAATGTATGTAAACTTTTCCTAGTCAGCACGCTTATAATTATATTTTGGGACTTTGTCCTTTGTAATATCCCATTGACATAATTGGTTATGGAAGGTTATAACAATAGGTAAATGATCACTGCCTAGAGTATCTGTATGGGTTGTCCAATCGCATTCTGGAATGCGTGTGTGTGTGTGTGTGTGTGTGTGTGTGTGTGTGTGTGTGTGGAGGAGGGGTTGTGTGTGCTTGGAGGGGGGCAGGTGTGGGGGTTGGGAGGGTGTGGTGTGTGTGTGTAGAGGGGGGGGGGGTGAGTGTGTGTGTTGGTGTGGACTCAAAAACAGAAGCACATGAGTATGAGTGTTTGAATTTAGAAAATAAAAAATAAAAATCGTTATCCGACTCCCATCTAAACATTGCTACATGCATTATATGTAAAAAATAAATAAATAAATAAATAAATAAGGACTTTTACACATTAGATATTAAACCAGTTGATATTGCATTTGTCCACCGAAAGTTGTCTTATTCATTGTAGTTTGAATATTTCCAAGTCTTTCAAACAATTTTCTTTTATTAATGACAGGCAGTGGTTGTTGATTGCTGGGGCTGTAGTCTAGTGGTTATGGCAATGAAAAAGATAGCAGTTGAAAGGCACTGAATGTGGTAAAAACTGACTGCTATGGGGTAGAGATAGTGTTTCATAGCCACAAATTCAATATTATTCTGTCCAGGGTGCTAAGTTTAGCATGCCCCTTCCTTTTACCTAGTCCAAAATTTAAATAATCGGAGGGAGAACTCCGCTACCAACGGTGCTACTATCCAATGTACAATCTCTACGCCCCCAAATAGACGAACTGCAAGGCAGCGTGAACCACATGCAGAGTACAAGAAAGCCGGTCTGCTCGCCTTTACTGAAACGTGGCTTAGTGACTCAGTCCCTAGCCAGGAGCTTCGCATCGACGGTTTCGGTCAGCCCATTCGACTGGACAGAGACACACACTCGACCGGGAAGGAGAGGGGTGCCGGGAAGGAGAGGGGTGGCGGTGTGTGCTTCTACATCAATGAGAGTTGGTGCCCCGAGGTCATAATTAGATCAACGCTGTCTGTGGAGGACATTGAGCTGCTCTCTATTTCGCTAGGGCCCTTTTATCTACCACGGGAATTCCCACAACTATTTTTTACCTTAGTCTATATCCATCCCAAAGCAAAAGTGGCCAGAGCAACAGAATACATCTTAGATCACCTCCATGTGCTTGATTCTTTATCTCCTGATGCCCCAAAGTTTATCCTGGGTGATTTTAATAGTTGTTCTCTTAGTAAAACATTGAAGAACTATGAACAGTACGTGACCTGTCCCACATGCCGTAATAAGATTCTGGATTTGTGCTATGGGACTGTAGCAGGCGCGTATAAATCATTGCCTATGCCTCCCCTGGGATCATCCGACCACAACTGCATTTTACTTGCACCCATGTACCAGTCAGTGTTTCAGCGCCTCCAGCCCATAGTCAAGACCACAAAGAAATGGACTGCTGATAGTATAACTACATTGCAAGGCTGCTTTGATTGCACTGG
>CM060346.1:259008-261508 GCA_030674155.1 Stramonita haemastoma
ACATATCCGAATCCACTCTGGAGAAAGACCATACACATGTTCACATTGTGAGAAGTCATACAGATACAACACAGACTTAAGAAGACATATGCAAATCCACAATGGAGAAAGACCATACAACTGCACATATTGCAAAAAGACATTTAGCCAGAAAGAAAATTTAACAGGCCGCATTGGAACCCACACCAAAGAAAAGCCTTACAAATGTTCATATTGTGGTAAGACTTTTACCCAGAAAAGTAATTTAACTGACCACATTCGAACCCACACAGGGGAAAAGCCGCACAAGTGCACATATTGCCATATGAAGTTTGCCAGAAAACAACACTTAACTCGCCACATTAGAACCCACACAGGAGAAACGCCGCACAAGTGCACATATTGTATATGACATTTACCAAAAAGGTATCTTAACTGACCACATTAGAACCCACACGGGAGAAAAGCCACACAAGTGCACATATTGTCATATGAAATTTACCACGAAACGGGCTTTAACTCGCCACATTAAAAACCACACAGGAGAAAAGCCACACAAGTGCACATATTGTCATATGAAATTTACCACTAAACAACATTTAACTCGCCACATTAGAACCCACACAGGAGAAAAGCTACACAAGTGCACATGTTGTCATATGAAGTTTACCAGTAAACAACATTTAACTCGGCACATTAGAATCCACACAGGAGAAAAGCTACACAAGTGCACATGTTGTCATATGAAGTTTACCACTAAACAACATTTAACTCGCCACATTAGAACCCACACAGGAGAAAAGCCATACACTTGTACCTTTTGTGGAACGAAGTTCACCCGAAAAGAAAATTTACAAACACACACTCTACTTCACACAAAACACTGACCACAGTAATGCCCACACTATGGACGAGGATCAGTCCCCAAATCCCAGGAATCTGCAAGCCCTGTTCTTTATACCTAAGAGGACGCTACATAATCATTCAATTTGGAAATGCTTTTAACTTGTATGTTTGACATGGATTATAAGGATGCCCAAGAAATGCGATGAATATGTGTAGTTTTTTGTAGGTGAAATTTTGATGATTTTTTGCAAAGCTATATAAGTAATGCAACATTTGAGAAGTTGTGCTTGTAAAAACTCCTGTTTTAACATCTCTTAATCTATTTCACCTGCTGTTTCACATTGTGTAAGTCATACAGCCTTGGACAAATGCAAACATCAAAATCCAGGTAGTGGGGTACATTGCAATGCTAATATATATTCACAGCACACCAATTCAATAACACTCAGTCCAGTGTGGTAAATTTAGCTGCCCCTTCCTTTTACTTAGACCAAGTGTGATCAATTCCTGCTATAATTAGCACCAGCTAGCCCCATCTGGGTTGGGATAGGTTGAAATAATTAGCCGCTGAGAGGAGCAGAAAATGGGGGAAACTGACTGTTGTTAATAGTATTTCATTTTTTTTATGTTTGTTCAGAAGCTTATTCACTGTAGAAATAATGAGTCATATTCTTCTTGAGGAAGGAAGGTGGCAGGATGGTTAAGACGTTTGCCTGCCAACAAGTAAATCGTGTGGTTCTGGGTTTTACCCAGCCTCGCCCTTCCTTCCCAGTTTGACAAAAAAATCAGCTAAATGTCAAAGTCATTGGGAGGAGACTATAAACCAAGGCCCGATGTGCAAAGGCACACAAAACATTTGTGCACACGTTAAAACCGGTACCATCTTTCGGAAGAGCAGACCATCGTGTGCGGGTAGGAGCCAATGACAAAATTATTTTAAAAACATTTTTTTTTAATTAGTATGCCACACAGGTGTCGTGTTTAAACACCATCCCTGAGAAAAAAATCGGGGAGTTGAAATCCCAGGGCGGTTCGGGGCTGTAGATGGCAACGTTCTGGTGGCTCCTGCTATGGTACTGGAACCATTCCTATCGGTCATTGCCTTTCCAATAGATCATTCCAGTGGCGTGGAGAGGGGGGTCTGCTGCATAAGTAACAGTTTGCCCTCTACACTTACCTACCCAGGCTTTTCGCTCTAAAGACTAGAGGCAAGTGCAGTCTTCCAAGACCGATGGGTGCCTACAACTACCACTACTACTTATTGATTTGGCATGAAGTTATCAAAATGTGTACTGCATTTTGAATCATGCTTGTAAAAAACCGTTTTCGCATGGCTTATTGTGGTTCATGAAAAATGCGTTAAATATCTACCAGTCTTTAGAATTTGAACTTTTGATTATACCTTGCCAAGCTTTCAAACTGTTGTTAGATTTTAGAAGCTATGTTGGTATAAACCCTAATGTTTTAAATACGCTTTTCACTGAATTTTCTTGATGTGTACACAATTTTCTGGTTACTTTTTTTTACTTCTGTTTTACTAATAAAGGATATTCTTCAAAAACGCAGTTTGTTTGTGATGTGGCTGTATGAAGGCGGGATCTGTAATTGGCATGAAGATCTGATCTCTGATAAGTCAGTGCTTAAAATGATCATTACACTTACTTACTTACTTACT
>CM060346.1:284008-296508 GCA_030674155.1 Stramonita haemastoma
TAGAAATATTTTTAAAAAAAAAAAAAAAAAAAAAAAAAAAAACCTCAGTCAATAAAGTATTTGAAATTGAAATTGAAAAAAATATAGAAATTATTACAAATAGTTCAATCAAACAAATTTTAAAACAATTTTAAATATGCCACCTGGTTATGCTGATGGATGAATCCAATTGAACTACCTAAGTGGTCATCCAGTCACTTTTTGCCACCTGGTTATGCTGATAAATAAATCCAAATGAACTACCTAAAATAGTAAGACTAAGATGTAAGGCACTCTGTGAAGGTTGGAGATAAGTCAATATGCTTAAAAATTATTTAGAATTATACATTACTGTGCTTCCATATAGGCAACAGTTGATATCTCAGTTTTAATAAGAATATTGAACATAAGAATGGCAATGGATTAAGGGGCATTGACTTAGATGTTTATCTTTTATCTTTTTTTTTTCTTCTTTTTTTTAAGGGGTGGGGGGGGGGGGGGTTGAGGGGTAGGGTTAGAGTCTGTTGGAATTAAAGTGGATATGAATATGTCGTTTGAAGACCTCTCTACTTTGGGAGCACTTCAAGTTCAATGGTAGCATGTTCCAGAGCATACTACCAGAGTAGGAGAGGCTTGATTTGAATAGATCAATTCTTGGGATGGGTCGCTGAAGTTTTGTTGAATCTCGAGAATTCAAGTGAAATGTTGATTTGAATGTTGTAGGAGCTTGCCCATAGAAGATTTTATTTATAAACATAGCTTTATTTATAGAAAGCATTTCTCGTAATGGAAAGACTCCCAATTTTGTGTAGTCAGATTCAACTAAACTTGAGGACTTTAAGAGTACTGCCTTGAGGGCTCGTTTATAGTTACTAATAAGAGGTTTTAACGTATTTGCACTGGCAGTGTCAAAGAGTGTAGAGCAATAATTAATTGATGACAAAATATAAGCCTGTAAAAATAGTTTTCTAGCATGTAAGTTTAAGAGGTGTTTTATTCTACAAAGCTGGTAGACTTGTGTGGACACAGTGTTGCTTAATTTGGTTACATGTGCTGTCCATGAGAGATTATTGTCTATTGTAATACCTAGGACTTTGTGATTGTCCACTTCTTCAACTAGGGTTTTGTTTATGAATACAGGGGGGAGTGGAGTTGTCAGATTTTGTCTTTTTTGTCTTGTGGTGATAAGCATTAGTTTGTTTTTTTGTGGATTGAGGGACATATGGTTTTGTTGACACCATTTCTCAAGAGAGTCAATACTTTTTTGTAATGAAACTGATATTCTATCTATGTTCGTGTAGCTAGTATGTATTGTTGTATCATCACAAAAAAGCTGACATGGGTCTTTGATATGGAGTGGAAGGTCATTGACATATATACAAAATAGAAGTGGGCCTAGTATTGAGCCTTGGGGGACACCATATTTGACTGGTAATGTACAGGACTTGGAATTATTGATACACACATATTGCTCTCTGTTTCCAAGAAAGGATTTCAACAGTTGTAGGACATTATCTGATATCCCATACAATGACAGCTTCTTACATAAAAGCTTATGATCAATTACATCAAAAGCTTTTGCAAAATCAACAAAAAGGGCACCACAGAACCTGTTGTCATTTAAATTAGTTAGCCAACTTTCAACTAGGTTCGTAAGAGCAGTGTGACAAGAATGACTTTTTCTGAAACCCGATTGATTCTTGTTTAGAAGATTGTGAATCTCAAGATGGTGATAAATGTGTCTATGAATGTGTTTTTCCAACGGTTTTGATAGTATTGATAAATTAGAAATAGGTCTGTAATTACAAGACTTTGAATGGTCTCCACTTTTAAAGAGAGGAATTACTTTAGCTATTTTAAACTGTGTTGGAAAATAGCATTTTTCAATGCATAAATTATAAATATAAGTTAATGTGTCAGAGATGATTGGAGCTGCTAACTTGAGAATTTTACTGTCAATACCATCTGGTCCTCTACTACTATTTTGTTTCAAGCTATTTAGATATCTGAACACTTCAAAAACACTTATGAAAGGGATTTTTAATTTTGATTTAATGTTTTTTGATGAGCAAAAGCTTTTTAGCTCTTCTAAGGAGTTTAATTCTGTCTCATCTTGTTTTATAACTGTTTCAGCTATGGTGGTAAAATAAATGTTGAGATCATCCGGGGAAATTTTATTAGCAATGGGTTGAGTTGGGTATTTATTGGTTAATTGATTGATAGACTGCCAAACAGCTTTAGGATTGTGTTTCGATGAGGCAAGATTTTGGAAATATTTTTGTTTGGCTTTACGTTTTAATGAGTTTACTTTGTTTCTTTGTTCTTTAAATTCTCCTATTTTTCCTGCTTTTAATAGATCATCTCTTAAATAAGTTTCTTTTAGAATCTCAGTTGTCATCCATTTAGGTTGTGTTGCATGCTTCACTCTTCGGGTTTTGAAAGGAGCATGTTTATCATAGACTGAGTTAAATGTTTCTAGCCAAAAATATATGGCTTTCTCTGGGTCTGTAAAGTTGTAAACATGATTAATTGAGGAATTTAGCAACTCAGCAAGAAATTTATTTTCATCAAATTTAACAAATGATCTATAAGTGACTTCCTTGTGACCAGCTATGGGAATTTTTATTCCTTTTTTGTTCCATGTGAAACAGATAGGAAGGTGATCACTGCAGCCACAGTTAGGAACACATATTTCTTTGATATTTTGCTTATTAGTTACATATACATGGTCAATGAGAGTTGCACTGGAGGAGGTTAAGCGCGTTGGTGTGTCAATAATTTGCGAGAGATTATAGGAATTTAATTTGTTTATCCACAAAGGGTGGGGTTTAAGTAGATTCATGTTAAAATCTCCCAATAGTAAAAGTTCTTTAGCATCCAAAGATGCTGCATCCATCATTATGGAAAATCTATCAACCCAATCAATTCTCTCAGAGGGATTTCTGTATATAAATCCGACAATAATGGGTTTACTTCGTTTGAGTTGGGGGAGAGAGAGAGAGAGAGAGAGAGAGAGGAGAGAGAGAGAGAGAGAGAGAGAGAGAGAGAGAGAGAGAGAGAGAGAGAGAGAGAGAGAGAGAGAGAGAGGGGAGCAATGAAGGATGAACAAATTGTTCAGCAATGAAGCCATACAGGGCTGCAGGGCAGTTACAAAGGATATCAAGGACCACACCATTACAATGACATGGAAGCCATGGCAGTGGTGGTATGTACATCTATATTTTATGCATTATTGTCAGCGTCCTAATTTTCAAATGTTTTTAGTCTGCAGCTGGCAACACCAGCCCATATAAACCGGATCAGGCTCCAAAGAAGTTGTACTCCCGTTCAGCTCGTGCCACTGTCTGCGTGTTGTGTGTTCGGAGGCTGCTTCCTTTGAGAAGTCTGGCCAGTTTGACACGTTCTTCTGACACAGTTCGTCCCAGCAATGCAGTTGGAAGTTGGTCGTAACTTGCAACGAACTGTGTCAAATCGACAATTTGCAACGAACTGGTTCGGCCCCCATGTAAAAACAAACCAAATACATATCTTTGTTCTATGTAAGTTCAATATAAGCACTAATTCAGCATGTTAGGATTTCTTCAAACATTTTTGTCAAGTTTATGAATTCAGATCCAAGTTGTGAAAAAATGTGTTGAAGCACTTTGTCACAACTTTTCAGCACCAAAAACATGCAATGCCAAAAATTCTTAATATTGTTATTATCATCTCTTTTTCTATACCATTGTTATTATTATTTCTTATTTTAACTAATATTGTTATTATCATTTCTTTTTTTATACTAAGAACTTTTGCCATTGCATACTTTTGGTGCTGAAAAGTTGTGACAAAGCCTGTGCGCGCTTTTTTGTGTGTATGCATGTAGTAGTAGCAGTAGTCTTCAGTTTAACGTCTTTCCACTTTAAGTGATACCAGACGATCAAAAAGAAAAATTGGAAAGTGTGTGTGTGTGTGGTATGTGTGTGTGTGTCTGTGTGTATGTGTGTGTGTGTGTGTGTGTGTGTGTGTGTGTGTGTGTGTGTGTGTGTGTGTGTGTGTGTGTGTGTGTGTGTGTGCGTGTGTGTGTTGTTGTTGTTGTTGTTGTTGTTGTAGTTGTTGTAGTTCAATTTAAAGTCTATTTACACTTGGTGATATTAGACTCAACAAACAAACAAACAAAAACCCTACCATAAAATATTTACAGAAGACCTGGAAATAATCCTAGCAACATCAGTAATCAAAGGTTTTCTGGAAACTATGTTCAATGGTTCCCTTTGAATTTCAAGGCCATTTTGTTTTGAATTGAAAACTGAACAATGAAAAAGAATATGTGTGTGTGTATGCATGCACGCGCACGCGTGTGTCTGTGTGCATAAATATAAAATATTAACACATAGAATGTGATAAACAACATAATAGTTAATGAAATTACAAATTGAATTTTTAAAAATACAACAAAAACGTCATTAATTATAACAAATGCCCTATGGGACTTGACTGTAAGCTTTTAGCAATATCAAACATCAGGTCAACATCATAGAGAACTTCTTCAATAGAAGTCTTAGAAATGATAGGCAAATATGGCTTTAAATTTTGGCAATCAAGTATGACATGAGCATTTGAAATATACTCTCTACATAAGATTCTAGTTGATTTTTGTAACAAATGCTTTAAAGTCTTATTCTGAAAAACAACCCTTGAGTTTTCTGTCTCTAGCAACATATGTATAAGTCTTTCGGTGGATGATATCTTCAAACACACTCTTGCTACTTAGAATCCATTTTGAGAACTGTCTTCTTTGCTGATATAACTCTATGACTTTATTCAATGATGCCTGTTCTAATAATCTGTAACTCTCTCCTAAGGATAAAGACACACGCAAAGCTGTGGATCTACTGTCATTAGCTGCACCCTTTTTAGCAGATCTATCAGCCCACTCATTTGAACATAGTCTTATACGTGAAGGGGTCCAACACAAGGTGACATTTATACCTCTTAGGCTAATAAGGTTTATATCATATACTTGATACCTAGTATAAATCTAGACATTTTCTTACAGCTGGAAGACTTCAAAGCATATAATGCACACTTAGAATCCACACAAGAGAATAGTAAAATGTATGTTCAAGCTCAGACAAAAGGTCAAACCTATGTTTGACCCCTTTTTGACCTTCAACAATACTATTACTATTTTACTATTCTCTTATAAGCAAATACAACACACAACAGTTTTACTAGCAGCCCCAAGCAAGTATTGATGCAAGCAAGTATTGATACAAGCAGGTATTGATCCGATGACTATCATCTACAGCCAATACACCGCCAGCAGCAAACCCAGCCCCAGCCTGGAAGCATAGCTGAAATTAGAAATATTATAAACAGGTGTAACTGATTTTGAGGTTATTATTTTTTTGTTTTAATCAATTGGGACTAGCTTTTTAACTTTTAGCTTTTTAAAACATTATTCGCTGTTATGTTCTTAAAATGATTCTTGTAATGATTTATTTCTTAAGCCTTTGTGTGTGAAAAACTTAGTTTAATTTTACTATTTCTATTATTTCAATACTACCGCTTATGCCATGTTCATGGGGTTGTGTAGGGTATATCTAGAGATTTCAGAAGACAGACATCTGGTTCTTACCTTGTACCTCTAGTGTTGTCACTTAGGTCAATGAAAGCAGCCAGTGTAGACAGGTGTGGTATATATAGAGATTCCAGAATACACAAGTCTGGTTCCTACCTTGCACCTCTACACTTTAGGTCAATGAAATCAATGAAACCAGCCCAGTGTAGACAGAGTTGTGGTATATATAGAGATTCCAGAATACACAAGTCTGGTTCCTACCTTGCACCTCTACACTTTAGGTCAATGAAATCAATGAAACCAGCCCAGTGTAGACAGGTTGTGGTATATATAGAGATTCCAGAATACACAAGTCTGGTTCCTACCTTGCACCTCTACACTTTAGGTTCAATGAAATCAATGAAAGCACAGCCAGTGTAGACAGAGTTGTGGTATATATAAGAGATTCGAAATGCACAAGTCTGGTTCCTCCTTGCACCTCTACACTTTAGGTCAATGAACCATGAAAGCAGCCCAGTGTAGACAGGGTGTGGTATAATAGAATTCCAAATACACAAGTCTGTTCCTACCTGCACCTCTACACTTTGGTTCCAATGAAAGCAACCCAGTGTAGACAGAGGCCGGGCAGGAAGAAACCCAGTTTTCTCTGTCAAACATAGCTGAGGCTAGTGCTGCTGAAGCACGTCTGGGGGCATCTCCCCACTTGATTTTGGTGGAGAGCCCCTATAGGGGGGGGGGGGGGGAGCCACTGACAACCTAGAAAGTGAAGTGACAGACTTACACCCACAAAGTGCTCCCCCAAAGAAAGGAAATGGAAAGGGTCAGCCCCCCCCGGCCCGCCCCCCCCCCCCCCCAGCAAAAATAAGAAAGTGGGAAAGAGGTACAAGGGGAGCTTTTGCTAACTGCATGTCAAAGGTCAGTCAAAAGTCAAGGTCGGTAGGTCAGGTCAAAAGTCAAGGTCATATCAAGGTCAACCGATTTTTTCAGGTCAAAAGTCAAGGTCAGATCAAGGTCAACTGACCTTTTTATCCCCCTGACAAAAAATATTTTAAAATGTCAAGGTCAACCTGGTTTCTTCCTGCCCAGAAACCTCTGTCTACACTAGACTGGTTTCATTGACCTAAAGTGACAACACTAGAGGTACAAGGTAAGAACCAGACTTTTACTGTCTGAAATCTCTATATATACCCTACACAACCCCATGAACATGGCATAAGCCAGGTAGTATTGAAATAATAGAAATAGTAAAAGTAAACTAAGTATTTCACACACAAAGGCTTCAGAAATAAATCATTACAAGAATCATTTTAAGAATATAACAGCGAATATTGTTTTAAAAAGCTAAAAGTTAAAAGGCTCGTCCCAACTACTTAAAACAAAAATAATCATCTCAAAATCAGTTACACCTGCTTGTAATATTTCTAATTTCAGCTATACTTCCAGGCTGGCAGTGCAGGTTATTGATCTGGTTTGCTGCTGGCAGTGTGTTGGCTGTAGATGTTAGTCATTGGATCAATACTTGCTGCTGCTAGTAAAACTGTTGTGTTTTCTCGTGTGTGTGTGTGTGTGTGTGTGTGTGTGTGTGTGTGTGTGTGTGTGTGTGTGTGTGTTTCTGAAGTACATTAAAAAATAGCAAAATGTATTGTTAAAGATCATGGGGCTGAGCTTCAACATACTTTGTTTTTGCTTTTTGCTTAAAACAGAATAGTAAAATGTATTGTTGAAGGTCACAAAGGGGTCAAACCTTAGGTTTGACCTTGTCTGAGCTTGAACATACATTTTACTATTCTCTGCTTTCATTCTGACAGACTTGCTATACCCAACCCAGGCTCCTCTCGTTGGGGCTGTGGTGTGGCCACCAGAACAGCTCCACATATCAACGGTGCTGGTCAATGAACACGGCACAGCACTGTCATGGTGCTGGTCAATGAACACGGCATGTCATTGTGCTGGTCAATGAAACACAGCACTGTCATGGTGCTGGTCAATGAACACAGCACTGTCATGTGCTAGTCAATGAACACGGCACTGTCATGGTGCTGGTCAATGAACACGCACTGTCATGGTGCTGGTCAATGAACACAGACACTGTCATGGTGCTAGTCAATGAACACGGACAGCACTGTCATGGTGCTAGTCAATGAACCACGGCCAGCACTGTCATGGTGCTAGGTCAATGAACACAGCACACACTGTCATGGTGCTAGTCAATGAACACAGCACTGTCATGGTGCTGTCAATGAACACGGCACAGCACTGTCATGGTGCTGGTCAATGAACACGCACAGCACTGTCATGGTGCTAGGTCAATGAACACGCACAGCACTGTCATGGTGCTAGTCAATGAACACAGGCACATTACTGTCATGGTGCTGGTCAATGAACATGGCACTGTCATGGTGCTGGTCAATGAACACAGCACTGTCATGGTGCTGGTCAATGAACACAGCACAGCACTGTCATGGTGCTTGTCAATGAACACGGCACTGTCATGGTGTTGGTCAATGAACACGCACAGCACTGTCATGGTGCTAGTCAATGAACACAGCACTGTCATGGTGCTGGTCAATGAACACGGCACCGTCATGGTGCTGGTCAATGAACACGGCACTGTCATGGTGCTAGTCAATGAACACAGCACTGTCATGGTGCTAGTCAATGAACACGGCACAGCACTGTCATGGTGCTAGTCAATGAACACGGCACTGTCATGGTGCTGGTCAATGAACACAGCACTGTCATGGTGCTAGTCAATGAACACGGCACACTGTCATAGTGCTGGTCAATGAACACGGCACAACACTGGTCATGGTGCTGGTCAAGGGGTTATCAATACGGCACAGCACTCTGATCATGCTAGTCAAGGGGTTATGTATACGGCATAGCACTCTCATCATGGTAGTCAAGGGTTATGAATACGGCACACCACTCTCATGGTGCCGTGGGGTCTGTTACTGTGCAAAAGTTGGGACAGTATGGGACTGAATCCGGCCATTTGTCGCATCATCTCAATATGCACCTTATTCTTGGAGGTGTGTATGCGTGGGCTCATGTGTGTGGGCGCTCGTGTTTGTGTGTGGGTTGTTTTGTGTGTGTACTGTAGCAACCGCCCTACACAGTGCTGAGGTACAATTAGTTGCATATCTTACTATCTTTAATACTGTGTGTAATACTATGTATTGTTATGTACACTGTACCAGCTTTCCTTGGACCGACTTGCTATATTCAGGCCGGGCTGCCCTCTTCGGGGCTGTAGTGTCACACAAGAACAGCGTAGCCCAATTCCAACATGTTAGTAAAGTGTAAGTATGCATGCAGTAGAGCACTTTCATAGTGCCCTGGGATCTGTTACAGCACAAAAGTTGGGGTAGGACGGGAGTCAACGCGGCCTTTTGTCAAATCGTTGTGCTATGAGCCTTATTCTGGGAGTTTATATGCATGCGTGCAATTGTGTTTGTGTGTGCATT
Source organism: Stramonita haemastoma (assembly GCA_030674155.1). Classification (NCBI taxonomy): domain Eukaryota; kingdom Metazoa; phylum Mollusca; class Gastropoda; order Neogastropoda; family Muricidae; genus Stramonita; species Stramonita haemastoma. The sequence continues at coordinate 293,018 of CM060346.1, forward strand.
GTTGTTTGTTTGTTTGTGTGTGTGTGTGTGTCCATTCTTTTGGCCATTCTTTGGTGTCGTGGATCTTCTGACAAAGTTCTGTGAATCGCCTTGCTGTTTCATTCCCCCATTTTTTTATGAGTTCAGCTGGGATGTTATCGATTCCAGGGGACTTCCCTTCTTCAATTGTTTAATAGCTGCATCTACTTCCACACCTTAGTATTGGTGGGTCTTTATCTTGGTGTTCAGGGGGTTTGTCAGAAACTATGTTGGTATCTGGGCGTAGTGGGTAGTTGTACAATCCCTCACAGTATTCTGTCCATTGTTGGAGGATGGCATTGTTTTCCGTTAAAAGATTCCTTCTTTGTCTTCAATAACAGAGGCTTTAGGTTGTGTGGTTTTCGTTAGTGCTTTCAAAGTGTTGTAAGCTGTTTTGCTGTTTCCCTTGGTCATTCCATCTTCGATGTTGTTGCATTGTTCTTCTATCCACGCTTCTTTGGCTTCTCTCATCTTTTTCCTCACTTCTCTGTGGCTATCCATGTACTTCTTGTAAGCTTCTTGACTTGTGAACTTTTGTTTCTTAAGTTCTCTTCTTTTGTCGCAGAGGTCAAGAACATCATTTGTCACCCAGGGTTGTTTCTTTGTTCTGCTTCTTCCTAATGTTTCTTCTGCTGCTGTCGTTAGCACTTCTTTGATGTTGTTGGCTAGTGTGTTCACATCATTGTCGATGGCTGTGAGTGCGGCGAACTTTCCTCCTATGTTGGCTTGGAAGATCTCAACCACTGTCGGGTCTTTGAGTTTTTCCAGGTCGAATCTTATGCGTGGGCTTTTTGGCTGTTGTTTTGCTTTCAGTTTCAGCCTGATGGTGGTAAGTACAAGGTCGTGGTCACTGCCAATGTCAGCTCCTGGGAATGTTCTTGTGTTTGCCTTGTTTATGCTGGATTTGAATCTTTGGGGTGACAGAATGTAATCAATTTGATTATGAATCAGACCATTTGGTGAGTGCCAGGTTGATGTTCTGGATGGCTTGTGAGGGTGGAGTGTGTTAGCCAAAGTCAGTCTGTGCTTCTTTGCGAATTCCAGCAGCCGCTGTCCTCTGTCATTTGTTTCTCCCAGTCCAAATCGTCCTGTGGTTCCTGCCCAGGTGTCATAGGCATCAGGTCCCACCTTAGCATTCCAGTCGCCTTCCACAATAAGGATGTCTTTTTTGGGCGTTTTGGAGATGACGTTTTCAAGTTCTTCATAGAATTCTTCTATCTTATCATCATCGTAGTCAGATGTTGGAGCATACACTTGGATGATGGTGAGATTCTGGGGTTTTGCAGAAACTCTGATTGAAATGAGTCTGTGGTCTCTTGTAATACCCCTGCCAAAGAAAGGAAACCTCAAGAAATGCCAGAACTACAGAACCATCAGTCTCATAAGTCATCCTAGCAAGATCATGCTGCAGGTAGTCCTCAACAGACTGAAAAACCAAGCGGAAAAAACTCCTGGCAGAAGAACAAGCGGGCTTTAGACCAAAACGCAGCACAATGGAACAAATTTTCAATCTGAGAATTCTGATAGAGAAGCATCTCCAACACCAAAAAGACTTGTACCACAATTTCATAGACTTCAAAAAGGCCTTTGACAGGGTATGGCATGACGGCCTCTGGCAAGTACTCAGGCACTTCAACATTGACAGCTGCCTAATTGAAGTCATCAAGGCTCTGTACGAGAACGCAAGAAGTGCAGTTTTCATGAACAATCACGTGGGCGAGTTCTCCAAGACCACGGTTGGGGTTCGCCAGGGCTGCCTTCTCTCACCTGTACTCTTCAACCTCTTCCTCGAAAACATCATGACAGAGACACTGCAAAACCACCACACTTCCATCTCCATTGGTGGAAGACCCCTTTGCAACCTCAGATTTGCAGATGACATTGACCTCATGGGCAGCAGCAAACAAGAACTGCAAATCCTCACAGACAATTTAACAGATCGAGCGAGCGCATACGGCATGGAGGTCAGTACAGAGAAATCGAAGATCATGGTCAACAGCGCGAGTAATGACATCACGGAAATAAAGATGAATGGAGAAACACTAGAAGAGGTGAGCCAATTCAAATACTTAGGCTCCATCCTAACAAAAGATGGCACATCAAACAATGAAGTGAAAGCTCACATTGCAACAGCAACATCTGCTCTAGTCAGACTCGAGAAGATCATCAGAAGCAACAACATCAGCTTCTGCACCAAATACCACCTTTACAAATCCCTCGTGATATCTATCCTCCTATATGGCTGTGAATCATGGACTCTGACAGCAGAGTTAGAGAGAAGAATCCAAGCATTCGAGAACAAGTGCCACAGAAGACTCCTCAAAATATCATACAAAGAACACAAGACCAATAACTATGTGAAAGAAGAAATCAAAAAGCGTGTGGGCCCCCAAGAGCCTTTGCTCTCCACCATAAAGAGGAGAAAGCTGATGTGGTTTGGTCACACCACAAGACACAACACCCTAGCAAAAACCATCTTGCAAGGAACAGTCGAGGGCAGGAGAAGAAGAGGCCGCCAAAAGAAATCATGGGTTGACAACATCAAAGACTGGACCGCCCAACCCCTACAACACCTCCTACTAGCCACACAGGATCGTGAAGCATGGAAAAAGATCTCTGTTGCGTCTTCTCTCATGTCCCCCCTACGTCCTTTGGGACATGGGACTGAGTGAGTGTGAGTGAGTGAGTGAGTGAGTGTGTGAGTGAGTGTGTGTGTGTGTGTGTGTGTGTGTGTGTGTGTGTGTGTTTGTGTGTGTGTGTGTGTGTGTGTGTTTGTGTGTGTGTGTGTGTGTTGTGTGTGTGTGTGTGTGTGTGTGTGTGTGTGTGTGTGTGTGTGTGTGTGTGTGTGTTGTGTGTGCGTGTGTGTGTTGTGTGTGTGGTGTGGTGTGTGTGGCGACGACCATGCACTGTGCTGTAGTTCATCATATTGTAAATTGCCATTAAGATTATGTCTTATACTATGTATTGTTGCACACACTGGATGTCTTATAATTTGTATTGTTGCCTACACTGGATGTATTATACTATGTATTGTTGCCTGCACTAGATGTCTTATACTATGTACTGTTGCCTACACTAGATGTCTTATACTATGTATTGTTGCACACACTGGATGTTTTATACTATGTATTGTTGCACACACTGGATGTTTTATACTATGTATTGTTGCACACACTGGATGTCTTATACTATGTATTGTTGCACACACTGGATGTCTTATAATATGTATTGTTGCCTGCACTAGATGTCTTATACTATGTATTGTTGCACACACTGGATGTCTTATACTATGTATTGTTGCAGACACTGGATGTCTTATACTATGTACTGTTGATGGGGTTGATCTACAGCAAAAAGCGAGATGTGTATCCTTGTTTATATCTCGTATTTCTATCCCTGATTTTGTGGCAGCAGCTGTGCTGCATATAATTTTTTTTTTTTTTTTTTAAATCATAAAATAAAATAAGACAGCA
>CM060346.1:299008-326508 GCA_030674155.1 Stramonita haemastoma
TGTGTGTGTGTGTGTGTGTGTGTGTCCGGTCGGGGAGTGCTCGTGTGAAATCCTTTCTCTTTGCTGAGCAAAGTTGATTGTTTTTGTTTTTTTTGTTTTTGAGTTTTAAAAAGCTATTAATCGGAAAACAAAAACCAAGCAAGCAAAACAATCACTTTTCTTAAAAACGGGTTAGTGGAACTTTTATGATGTATCATATTTTGAACAAGTGTCACAGATGTGGGTGTCCGGTTTAGATATTACTTTACCGGACCTAACCCTTTGCTGTAATCAGAAATGTGACGCTCCACCACATAAGGAGTCGCATTGCACCAGAGGTCATTTCTTAGTTATTGACATGTTGTTAATCTGCAATGAAATGGCTATTCAATACAAAAAACAGATTGAAAATGTAACAATTCTGTCAAAAGCTATTACAACATGAAATGACAGACCGTAGGAAATGACAAAATGAGAAATCGGCAAGTTAAACATCGGGATAGGTGGCCAGAATGATGGCATGGGTATTTTTAAAATACGCTTTAAGGCAAAAGGAAACAAAATTATGCCTTGATATTTCATTACAAGGTAGAATAAGGGTTATAGTTTCATAATCAATCAACATCTCAAAATCGACAACCTGACCCCCACCTGCCTTTAATGGCTCCTAGCGGAAATGTGGTCAGGTGCTAAGCGACTCATTTTGTGGTGGAGGGTCACAAATGTCTATAAAACTGCAAGCCCCCAACAAGCCAGAGGCAGATGACTGATCAAGCCACAGATCATCACTTCTCTCTTGGCAATCAAGCCCCCAACAAGCCAGAGGCAGATGACTGATCAAGCCACAGATCATCACTCCTCTCTTGGCAATCAAGCTGGACTCATCTTCCCCTGGTCTTTCTTTAACTTAGCTGTTGGCAGAAAACTGCACTGAGGACAGCAAGATTTCTTCACAATGATGTCAAGATTTTCTCTGACAGTCTGCCTTGCTGTTCTGAGCACAGTGAGAGCTGGGAACGTGGCACCACGCACCACTCTGTCTCCGTCTGTTGGGAAACAGTTGCTGCAGGAATTTCGGAGCATGAAGCAAACTCTTTCTTTCATGAGTCAGAACATAACGTCTCTGCATGATGGACTGAAGGGCGTGTGTACGTCTAAGCAGCAGCCTGTGCCCTATTCGTGAGTGTTTGGATAACTTGTAGTCTGTCTATGTCTCTGTGTCTCTCTCTGTCTGTCTGTGCCTCTGTCTCTCTATCTCTCTCTGTCTGTCTCTATCTCTGTCTCTGTGTCTCTCTCTGTCTGTCTATGTCTCTGTCTCTGTGTCTCTCTCTGTCTGTCTCTGTCTCTATCTCTGTCTGTCTCTCTCTGTCTCTGTCTGTCTGTCTGTCTGTCTCTGTCTCTGTCTCTCTCTCTCTCTCTCTCTCTCTGTCTCTCTCTCTATCTTGTATATAGCGGTGGCACTTACTGGAATAACCTGCCAGCATCCTTAAAAAGTGTAACTTCTATGCTAAACTTTAAAAAATCATTGAAACATGTTCTTATGAATGAAAGGCTGACAGAGACTGGCTGTTGATCTTGTCTTATTAGAAAAAAAAACACAACATATTTTCTTGTTAATCGGACAAAATGTCAGTCATGGTTTGCCATGACTTCATTTAATCATGTTTTACATATGTCTTTTAGGCGGGTCCAGAGCGTTTCTGGACAGAGGTCAGAGGGGCAGTCCTCGACTTCCAGCTTTGACTGGAGGTTGGACTGTAGGTCAGCTTTCACTTCAGCAGACTTGAGGCTGCCAACCTGGAGTTTCTTTCTGGGGGGACCTCCTCGCTTTGACTTTGGCTTGATGTGAAGGCTGAGGTTGCATCGCACGAGGTGGTGGTCTGTGTGGCATTCTGCACTGGGCATCACTCTGGTGTGCAAGACATCACTTTGGTCTTTCTGGCGCACTAAGACGTAGTCTATGAGGTGCCAATGTTTGGACCGAGGATGCATCCAGGTTGTTTTTAGACTGTCCTTCTGCTGGAAGATTGTGTTAGTGATGATTAACTGCAGTTCAGTGCAGAACTCTAGCAGGAGACGCCCGTTGTCATTGCAATTCGCCTAAAAACTGCCATCTTGCAGACCTCTGCAGAGGTCTTGGGCTTTTCCACTAAGAAGAACAAGGACTGGTTTGACGAAAATGACCAAGAAATACAAGATCTGCTGGCGAAGAAGAGAAGTGCCCACCAGGCTCACCTTGCACAACCATCTTGTCCAGCAAAGAAAGCTGCCATTCGTCTTACATGCAGCAACCTCCAGCGCCAGCTTAGAGTTATCCAAAACGAGTGGTGGACTAACCTCGCCCAGAAAACTCAGCTCTGCGCTGACACAGGTGACTACAGAGGCTTCCACGAAGCTTTGAAGGCAGTCTATGGACCCTCTCACCAAGTGTTGAGTCCTTTGCGCAGCACTGACGGCCAGGCACTCCTCACAGACAAGATGTCCATATTGAACCGCTGGGCTGAACACTTTCAAACCCTCTTCAGCGCTGATCGCACTGTTGATGACGCAGTGATCCAACAGATCCCAGTGAAAGAAGAACTGGACGAAGCCCCAACCCTGGAAGAGGTAACTAAAGCCATAGAACAAATGAAGAGTGGGAAGGCTGCAGGCGTCGACGGTATTCCACCAGAATTATGGAAAAACGGGGGGCAAACACTGCACTGCAAGCTCCATGAATTTTTTGTCTGCTGCTGGGAGCAGGGAAAGTTACCACAAAACCTTCGTGATGCAATCATAATCACCCTTTACAAAAACAAAGGGGAAAAATCAGATTGCTCCAACTACAGGGGGATAACTCTTCTCTCCATCGCTGGCAAAATCCTTGCAAGAGTTCTCCTCAACAGACTAGTACCTGCTGTTGCAGAACACCACCTCCCTGAGAGCCAGTGCGGCTTCAGAGCTAACAGGGGTACCACCGACATGGTCTTCGTGCTCAGACAACTTCAAGAAAAGTGCCGCGAACAGAACAAGGGACTGTACATCACCTTCGTTGATTTAACCAAGGCATTTGACACTGTGAGCAGGAAGGGCCTGTGGCAGATCATGGAGCGTCTTGGCTGTCCCCCAAAGTTTCTCAACATGGTGATCCAGCTACATGAAGACCAGCGTGGCCAGGTCAGAAACAGCAACGACCTCTCAGAGCCTTTCCCAATCACAAACGGGGTGAAGCAGGGCTGCGTTCTTGCACCAACCCTCTTCACTATCTTCTTCAGCATGATGCTTCAGCAGGCCACAGAAGATCTTGATGACGAAGACGGAGTTTTCATACACTACCGCACAGATGGCAGCCTATTCAACCTGCGGCGTCTTCAGGCCCAAAGCCAAACCCTGGAGCAACAAATTCGAGAGCTACTTTTTGCTGATGATGCTGCCCTTGTAGCCCACACAGAAACTGCCCTGCAGCATGTAACATCCTGTTTTGCAGAGGCAGCCCAGCTCTTCGGACTCGAAGTCAGCCTGAAGAAGACAGAGGTTCTCTACCAGCCCGCACCTCAGGTAGCGTACCACCCACCTCACATTACAATTGGTGAGACAGAACTGAAGACAGTCCAGCAGTTTACCTACCTGGGATGCACAATCTCCTCTGACGCAAAGATTGATAAAGATGTAGACAACAGACTGGCAAAGGCAAACAGTGCTTTTGGCAGACTCTACCACCGTGTCTGGAAAAACAAACACCTGAAGAAAGACACCAAGATCAGTGTCTACAGAGCCGTGGTACTGACCACCCTCCTGTACGGCTCTGAGTCATGGGTCACATACAGATACCACCTGCGAATTCTGGAACGCTTCCACCAACGCTGTCTCCGCTCCATCCTCGACATCCACTGGAGCGACTTCACCACGAATGCTGAGGTGCTGGAGCAAGCAGGGATCACCAGCATTGAGGCCATGTTGCTGAAAACGCAGCTACGCTGGGCAGGGCATGTCTCTAGAATGGAGGACCATCGCCTACCGAAGATGGTTCTCTACGGTGAACTTTCCACCGAACACCGCTACAGAGGCGCACCAAAGAAGAGATTTAAAGACTCTCTGAAGAAATCTCTGTCAGCCTGCCTCATAGACCATAACCAGTGGTCAGTCCTTGCTGCTGACCGGCAGGCCTGGCGACACACTGTGCATCAGTCGGTCTCCTCCTTTGAGGACAATCGCAGAGCCGCCCTTGAGGAGAAGCGAATGAGGAGGAAGAACCACGTCCCCTCTACATCAACCCCAGAATCGACTTTCCCCTGCAGCCGCTGCGGCCGGGTTTGTTTGTCACGCATTGGACTGAACAGCCACCAGCGAGCCTGCACCAGACGTGGACAGTGCCCTTAATCTTCGTTCGCGAAGCCAAGCCATGATGACATATGTCTTTTATCAGCTGTCTGTCATTCTCTGTCTGTCTGTCTGTCTGTCTGTCTGTCTGTCTGCCAGTGAAACTGAGTGTCTTTAGTCTGTCCGTCTGTCTGTATCTATCTCTCATCTGCCTGTCTATCTCTTCTCTGTCAGTCTCTACTCTGCTCTGCTCTGCTCTACTCTACTCTACTCTACTCTACTCTACTCTACTCTACTCTACTCTACTCTACTCTACTCTCTAGTCAATCATATTTCTTATTTTCTAATCTGATTTTGTGATTTTGTTCTCTCATTTTGTAAAAGATAAAGCATAAGCATAGAAAATGTTTCTTGTATTTGGATGATGTTATGGAATTTTTTTCTTTTTTTCTTTTTTCTTCACTCATACAATGTATATGTGCAGTTTGTTTGTTATTGCTATGCCTTTCTTTTCTTTTCTTCCTTTTTCCCCAGAAGGGTGGTTACAAAAAGGCACGTTTTCTTATGCCATTACCCTCTTTAAATACTCATTTATTCATTCGTTCATTTATTCTCTCTCTCTCTCTCTCTCTCTCTCTCTCTCTCTCTCTCTCTCTCTCTCTCTCTCTCTCTCTCTCTCTCTCTCTCTATATATATATATATATATATATATATGCATAAGTAAAAAGATAGGGAGTGTTAAGTGATGATATTATTCGTCAGTTGAAAATTGTGGCAACACTACCTGGCTAAAAAGTACTGTATACTCTCTCCTCTCTTCTCTCTCTCTCTCTCTCTCTCTCTCTCTCTCTCTCTCTCTCTCTCTCTCTCTCTCTCCTGAGTTATCTAGATGCAACAGCATTTGATATGCCTTGTGTGGTAACCGTTCGCTATTCATTTTTAATAACTTAAACCAGTATCTTATACAGGCAGTGTATGAATTTACATATAGTGGATATCTACACAAATCTCCATATATCATTTTGTTTGGTGTTTTGATTGGTACCCCTAAAAATCTTTTGTATGCCATCAAGTGAACTTTTTCTATGTGTTCTAACTCGTTTGTTCCCCATACTTCAGCAGCATATAGCAAAATTGGTTGTATTTTTATATCAAAAATTTTGAAAAAAGTATTTGCGGTCATCTCCTTATATTTTCGAAAAACTCTGTTAAGCTGAACTACTGCCTTTTTCCCTTTTGTTACTAGATGCCTTGTACAGTTTTTCGCACTTATCATAGTTGTAAACTTGAATCCTAAATAACAATAACTGTTTACTACCTCTAAGCTCTTCCCATCATAAAACCATTTTTCATGTTTACCCAGAAAACCCCCTTTTCTAAACACCATAACTTTTGTTTTATCTATGTTTACAGTTAATTTCATCTTATTACAACAAGTTTCTAAAACATTTAACTGATTCTGAAGACCACTTGGTGTTGTTGATATTAATGCTACGTCATCTGCAAATAACAAGATAAATAATTCCATAATATCTGGGAATAATTGCACCCCGTGTTTACCCTTTTCTTCGATTTGATCTGCTAGCTGATTTATAAATAGAAAAAACAGTGTCGGACTAAGAACACAGCCTTGTCTTACCCCCTTGGGACAATCAAACATTTCAGTTAGTTCAAAATTTGCTCGGACGCATGATTTTAATGACCTGTACATAGCTTGTAGTGCAGCAAAGAATTTACCATGTACACCTTGATTTTAAAACAGTGCTGGGTTTCGAAAATAAGAGAAATCTTATGCTTTACTGGATTTAACATTGTTTGGTTACAACAGGGTGTTGGGGATGTCAAAAGGTTTCTAAGGATATTTAAACAGAGGCTCGTGGATTTATTTATTCAAGAATGGTCAGGAACTATAAGAGATCGTGATAGATATCAATCATATAGATCATTTAAGACTATTTTCGAAAAAGAAAGTTATGTACTAGATGTTGAAAAGTATTGTCTTCATGTTACCATTACGCAATTAAGGTTTAATGTACTCCCACTTAATAACAATGTACATCGCTATAGTGAATCTGTTCATGATAAATTCTGTCCATTTTGTAAGAACCAGATCGAAAATGAAAACCATTTTGTGTTTATTTGTGCCACGTATGAAGATTCAAGGATACAATTTCTAAAAGAATCCAAAGAACTCTCTCTGCACTTGTTACTCAGAGCCTCTGATCCTGACCACAGATATAATTTATCTAAATTTGTGTTTCATGCAATCAATAGGCGGAAAAAGTACTCTATTAGGTAATCCTGTGATGTACATCTGTCTAAACATGTTCACCTTTATCTATATCGCGTATTATCAAGAATGTGTGCTACAACATGATTGTTTTTTCCTTTTTTTCCTTATCTGCCCCTCTTATACTAATGTCTCTGATTTTGATCATTACAGTAAAAGGGAAATGTAAAATATGGTTAGACAACTGTCCTGAAGACTTGAACTGTAGTAGGTATGAAATGTACATAAGCTTAAGATGTCTAGTGATTGTGGAATACAGATAGGTGCCATTATGTCAGATATTTTTCTTATTTTCTTTTCTATATTGTATTGTGGCCCAAGGCCGATGTGCAATTAAATAATTTCAGTGTTCAGTGTTCAGTTTTCAGTGTTCAGTGTTCAGTGTTATCTCTCTCTCTCTCTCTCTCTCTCTCTCTCCTCTCTCTCTCTCTCTCTCATTGCCTAAACATGTTACCATCCATATTGAGAAATACTTAGTTCACTTTTTATACTATTTAATAATCACGTGTTGAATGTAGTTGATTTTGTATAACTTTTTAATCTTCAAGTAAGCTGAATAACTATGTCCATCATGATTACAAAATGGTTATGAACGTGATTTTTTTACCATAAATGCATAACCATAAGATTCAGGTACTAGAATATGTATGTCCTAATATATATGCCTTACAGCAGATGGATTCCTTTTGTGTTCCGTTACATGACTTGATTAAAATTAGGCATATTATTATACTTCCTTTAAAATGAAGTTTATTGATGACATGAGCGCGAACTTGTGTGTGTGTGTGTGTGTGTGGTGGGTGTGTTAGGGTGTGTGTATGGGGAGTATGTGTCTGTGTGGATATTTGTTTTTATTTTGTCGTCTCCCCTTGTATTAAAATATGATTTGCATGACTTTTTGTTGTTGTTGTTGTTGATAGGTTGTACCTCAAGTTTTTGATGTTTTGTTCTTGTTTTTTTTCTGTTTTAACTTTGCTGTTTGCTTTTGTTTCTTCTTTTTATATGAAGTATGAATGTAAAAGAAAGGATAATATTGTCACCTGATATGATTGCTTGACTTTTATCATTCTTCTTTTTTCTATGACTAGAAAATTTAAAAAAAACAAACAACCCACTACCTCAAGTACATGTGCGCCTAGGGATATGTGCTTATATAAGTGTGAGTAAGTGTGTGTGTGTTTGTGTGTGTGTGTGTGTGTGTGTGTGTGTGTGTGTGTGTGTGTGTGTGTGTGTCTGTGTGTGTGCATTTGTGTGTGTGTGTGTTTGTGTGTGTGTGTGTGTGTGTGTGTGTGTGTGTGTGTGTGTGTGTGTGTGTGTGTGTGTTTGTGATTTGTATGTGCATTTGCGTGCGAGCGTGCATGCGTGAGTGAGTTGCGTATATGTATGTATGTATGTATGTATGTATGTATGTATGTATGTATGTATGTGCGTGCGTGCGTGCGTGCGTGCGTGCGTGCGTGCGTGCGTGCGTGCGTGCGTGCGTGCGTGCGTGCGCGCGCGCGCGCGCGCGCGCGCGCGCGTGCGTGTGTGTAACCTATGTGTAGGAGTGTTTTACAGTGTAATATTGTCATACTATTATCACTATTGTTGATATTATTCTTATTGTTATCATTATAGTCATTGTATTATCTTTAGTTTTTTTTTAGTTCATTTTGTTGTTATGAATTGTAACAATGTTGTAGCTAAATATTTTTGGCTGGACTTTTCTTGGTTGCTAAGTTGTTTATTTCATTATGTTTCTTTGGTTGCTCTTTATCTATAAACGCTTCTCTTTTCTTCTATAATCAAAAACATTTTATTGTGACTTCTGATTTTCGTCTTCTGAATGAGTGCATTTTTATTACCTTATTATATATAATGTCCTCATTCCTTTATGTTGTTTGCTACTGCATATAGTCTTACTGTTTAGTATCTTTTTATCTTGATGTTATCCCTGAAAAGGGCGGGGACTGGATGTAAAAAAGCACATGAGTGCTTATCTATTATCCTCGAATAAAAGAATTTGCCTTCCCTTGCCTTGCCTTGCCTTCTCTCTCTCTCTCTCTCTCTCTCTCTGTCTCTCTCTCTCTCTGTCTCTCTGTCTCTGTCTCTGTCTCTCTCTCCTCTCTCTCTCTCTCTCTCTCTCTCTCTCTCTCTCTCTCTCTCTCCTCTCTCTCTCTCTTACCTGTACTTTGTCACGAAAGTTGCACCTGTCATGGCTGTCATAAAAAAGTTATATACCCAGTGGATTGTGGATTGCTTTAAGCATTCAACCTATTGCATTGCATTCCATTGGCTGTATCTGCCTATTTCCTGTTGTCTGGCCAATCAAAGTGTGTGCTGCTGTTGGGCGTTCCATGCCTGGACACCCCGAGAGTCATCCACAATATGCACTCTGTCTGTCTGTCTGTCTGACTGCCTGAAAGTCACTGGGAAATCCTAGGTACACACAAGATCCACAATATGCACTCTGTCTGTCTGACTGCCTGAAAGTCACTGGGAAATCCTAAGTACACGCATGATCCACAATATGCACTCTGTCTGTCTGACTGCCTGAAAGTCACTGGGAAATCCTAGGTACACACAAGATCCACAATATGCACTCTGTCTGTCTGACTGCCTGAAAGTCACTGGGAAATCCTAAGTACACGCATGATCCACAATATGCACTCTGTCTGTCTGACTGCCTGAAAGTCACTGGGAAATCCTAAGTACACGCATGATCCACAATATGCACTCTTTCTGTCTGTCTGACTCACCATGCCTCAGAATCACTGGGAAATCCTAAGTGCACACAAGATCCACAATATGCACTCTGTCTGTCTGACTGCCTCAGAATCACTGGGAAATCCTAAGTGCACGCAAGATGAGACTGTGCATGTATGAATGTACGTGGCACACAGGCAACTATACTCCAGATGTATTGATCTCTGTCAAAGCAGAGTTCCAGGTCATAGTGCTGAAAGCGTGTGCTAAGATTGGTGGTCGGCACTGCAAAAACTATTGATGTATACTGCACTGGAATTGGAGTGAATCTTTTGTATATGTTGATGAGACAGGCAAAGGTGTTTCCATAACCCACGCGATCATTGGAAAGTGATGTGTTAGAAACCCCTACCTCTCTAGAGGACAGCATTCGGAGAGTGGCACTAAACTCCTCTCCCTCTCTGCTCTACCTTCCCTGAACCTGAAGAGGGAAGGTATCCATATATAGCTGGGTGAACTGGGGGACTTTATCAAAGCAAAGCACTCAAGCGGTCACCCATCCAAGAGGTAACCATCCTCAATGCTGCTTAACTCTACCTTAGGGAGTGTGAGAGCTCTGAACACTGAGCTCTGCCATGCTTTAAAGTAGAGCGTTTGATAAAGATGGAATCAACAAATGTGATGTTGAAATAGATATATATGAAATAAATCAACAGACAGAGAAGTAAGAAGAAGAAGAAGAAGAAGAAGACAGTGAGATCAAAAGAGGATGTTGAAGAGAACAGTCCACCAGCCCTGAAGCAGACAAGATGTCCTAGTGCACAGGCAGGTACTGGTTGTCATGCCATACTTTGTCCTGCTCACTGACAAGCGTCACATGTTTCTACAACACTAACCAACACCAGTGCTCTGTTCATTTTTTTATTTGCTGCCTCATCATCTGTGACGTCCCCGTCCAGCTGTTCCCCTGCCACTGATCTCAGTTTCCCACCACAGCCATTTCCAGATTTGTTCTGTAGTCCATCTCCAGGGTCTATGTCCACAGGGGGCTCTTCAATAACAGGCTGCCTTGGGCCACGGCAGGGGCGGGTAGCTCAGTGGTCAGAGTGCTGGCTTTCCCCCCTAAGGGGGACGGGTAGCTCAGTGGTCAGAGTGCTGGCTTTCCCCCCTAAGGGGGACGGGTAGCTCAGTGGTCAGAGTGCTGGCTTTCCCCCCTAAGGGGGACGGGTAGCTCAGTTGTCAGAGTGCTAGCTTTTTCCCCTAATGGGGACGGACAGACAGATGGCACCACCAGTCCTTGGTCATCATGCAACACCAGCCCTCCCTGTGACGCACAAACAGAAAGAAATATACATAACTGCAGAGAAATGCACGGGCTTCAGCACAAAAGATAACATAAACCTGTGTCGAATCTTTCTCATTTACAACACAAATCATTTCAAGGTTCCACAGATGCCACAATCAAGTGGTTAAGACCCTTCAACTTCAATACCATGATGGATCCATCAAATTGTGGGTTCGAACCTCAGCGCAGTCTGGTGAATTGAAGTGTGGGGATTTTTATGATCATCCAGGTCAACTTCAAGTGCAGACCTGCCAGTGCATGCAGAAAATGAAATATGCACGTTCCAGACCCCATAATTCATGTTAGCCTTCGGTGGGTTATGGAACCAGACCCCATAATTCATGTTAGCCTTCAGTGGGTTATGGAAACACAAACATACCCAGCATACATCCAAAGCTGGAATGTGGCTACCTTCATGGTGGTTGTTTAAAAACGGTTGCACAAGCAAAATCTCACCATTGATGAACCTCAGAGGTCTAACTGAGAAACAAGAAAATCATGTTCAAGGTTCAACACGGAAGATGACACGCAATTGTGCCAAACCTTTCTGACACACATCATTTTCAAACCCCAAATAACTCCATCTTTTTCTCCCCATTTTTCCTCTGATTTTTTGAAAGAAAATTTTTTTTTTTTTTAAAAGGTGGATGGTGGGGTGGGGGGACCCCAGCATGAGAAAACACTCTCGCAAATTCTGTAGAAACATGCCACTCTGGGAGAGGAACAAACACACACACACGGGGACGGGATAGCATAATGGTCAGAACATTGTGCTCACAATTTGACAATGCGAGTTTGATTCCCATTGGAGGGGGTTTTTCCCCCAGAATTAACATCAGTGCTGACTCCGCTCTTCACAAAAGTCTTTCTGATGAGACTGTAAACTGAGGCCCGTATGCAAACACACGCAGATTATCTTGCGCACATGTTAAATCCTTTTCCGCTTTTCGTAAGACTAGGCCATAGTGTGCTGGTGGGAGCAGATGACAATATTTACAAAACTGCATATACACAGGGACTGGACGAAAAAAGCACACGAGCACTTATTCCATTATCCTTGATATAAAAGAATGACAAAAAAAATAAAATAAAATAAAACACACAGACACAAAACATCTTGCACACTAGTTAAAACCTGTTCCTCTTTTCAGAACACTATGCCATTATGTGCCAGTGGGAACAGATGACAAAATTTTCAAAAACGCATACACACGGGGCACAAGAGTGCTTATTCTATTATCTTCAAAACAAAAGAAAAGAAAAAAAATATCAACACACACACACACACATAGTACTTACATGTAAGAAATACATGGAGTTCCCTCCCCCTCCCATAACAAGACACAGAAATGTACAGACTGAGTACTTACCACAGAAAAAAAGATGGCGCCATCAGTCCTCAGCCATCTGGGAACACCAGCCCTGTAAAGCACAAACAGAATAGATATAGATACTATCTTTACACATCCCCCCCCCCCTCACCCTGAAATGTACAGACTGAGTACTTACCACAGAAAAAAAGATGGCGCCATCAGTGCCAAGCCGTCTGGGAACACCAGCCCTGTGAGGTAAAAACACAATAGATATAGATACTATCTATTTTTATTTATTTTATTTCATACCACTTTATGTCACAGCAGATTTCTCTGTGTGAAATTCGGGGTGCTCTCCCCAGGAAGAGCACATTGCCACAAGTGCAGGCCTACCCATTATATTTAATTTTTTGGTATATATATATACAACCCCCAGCCGCCCTGGGGACTCCAACTCCCCAATTTTTCCTCAGGGATGGTGTCTAAACACGACACCTGTGTGCATGCTGCTTTTTTAAATAATTTTGTCATCCGCTCCTACTGGAACACAATGGCCTACTTTTCCAAAAGGCAGAACAGAGTTTTAATGTGTGCGCAAGATGTTCTGCATGCGTTTGCACATGGGGCCTTGGTTTATAGTGTTGTCTGAATGACTTTGACATTCAGTTTGATTTTTTTTTCCACCAAACTGGGAACAAAGGGCGCTGCTAGGACTCAAAGCCAGAACTTCACGATTTACTAGTTGGTAGGCGAACATCTTAACCATCCTGCCACTGGCCTTCCCTTCTACATTATCTATACAACCCCCCCCCCCCCCCCCCCGAAATGTACAGACTGAATACTTACCACAGAAAAAAAAGATGGTGCCAGTCCTTGATCATCCTGGAACTCCGACACTGTAACTCACAAACAGAATAAATATAGATACTGTCTACACCCCCCCCAAACCCTGAAATGTACAAACTGAACACTTACCGACTGCACAGACAGATTGCACCACCAGTCCTTGGTCATCATGCAACACCAGCCCTCCCTGTGACGCACAAACAGAAAGAAATATACATAACAACTGCAGGGAAATGCACGGGCTTCTGCACACAAGATAACAAAAACCTGTGTCAAACCCTACTAATTTAAGACTCGCATCATTTTCAAACCCCAAATAACTCTATCCTTTTCTCCCCCTTTTCGTTTTTCTGTTTCAGGTTTTCCAACAATTCTTATCTGTAAAAAAAATCCTCTCCTTCAACTAATTTCATTTCTTCATCGTAAACTATTTCTACCATGTGGGTTGTCAATAATATTGTAGTAAAATATTTTTGGGGTGGTTCTTTGTGGCTTTTTACTTGTTTGCTTGCTGTTTTACTTTTTTTTGTTGGTTGGTTGGTTGGTTTTGTTTTTTTCCTACACAGATCGCTTTATGAAAACAAGCAAATTTATTGCTTGCTCAAAGAACCATCTGGAAATAAAATTTTGACTTTGACTTTGACACACACACACACAGCACTTACCTAATAGAAATGTGGCAGTCACAGGATTGTTTTTCTTTCAAGGTCTTCAGCTCCCTTGGTACAGCACCCCTGAGAATGCAAAAAAGAAAAAACATCCGCAGTGCAGTATCTGTATATAGACATGAATGTATGCAAGTTAACCCTACCCCACCCCTCCAAAAACAACACAGCAAAAAAGAACACATTGCAATGCAATACAACATCAAATAATGTAGGCCATTGTGTGCCGGTGGGACAGATGACAAGATTTACAAAACTGCATACACACGGGGACTGGATGAAAAAAAGCACACAAGTGCTTATTCCACTATCCTCGATATAAAAGAATAAAAAGGAAAAAGAAAAGAACTCCACTTTACCACACTACACTACACTACACTACACTACACTACACTACACTTCTCTAAAGAACACTTAACTCAAATGAAAACACAAACATGTACAACTTAAAAAATGTCAATCAAAAAGATGTCTATAAAGCAGAGCAACTATACCTCCTTCTTTCATACACACACACATCTTTCAGATGAGACCCCCCTCACAAAACGTATTTTTGCTTGGTGTGTTACTAAGCGTTAAGTTCAGTAACTCCCTTGTAGAGTTGAGTGATCGCCCCTTAAAAAAAAGTGCCTATCGGGATACTTTGTTTTTTAAATCTCACTTCCTGCCTGGGGCCAGTGAGGGAAAGACGCGTGACAGAGACTCGCTTCTCGCTGATGTTCCCCATTAAGGTTGGTTTATCTTGTTAATTTTGTTTTTGATCAAACTATCTGTTTAAGCAAATTTCAGCTTAATTCAGAATAGTTTTGGAAGGTTCATGAAATCTATATGTTTGATTTAATTTCACAGGCTTTCAACCTGTGAATTAACAGTGAACCGTAAGTGATTGTTTCGAACAAAGAAAGCGTGGGGCAAATTTTGGCGCCGTCATGGTCTTTGTTGTAAGATTAATTTTGGTAGGATATTGTTCAGCTATTAAAATGCTGGAAATATTCTAGTATGACTTTACACTACAAATGTATGGGTGTGAAGGACTACTTAATTTTTGTAATGATTTTATCACTACGAATTCTGACGTATTTGTGATATATCATTTAGGAAATTCAAACAGTTGAAATATTAGTGGGGCATTAATTTAAATTGAGAGGCTTTTAGCCTGTGAATTAACAGTGAGACCTAGTGGTTGTTTTGAACAAAGCATGCAAATGTTAACACAGTCATGGTTTTTGTTGTATGTTTAATTTGTGGTAGAATATTGTTCAGCTATTATTAAAATGCTGGAAATATTCTAGTGTGGCTTTACACTACAAATATATGGGTGTGAAAGCCTACTTGATTTTCAAAATGATTTCATTTGTTAAGATTTGTGATTTATTTGTAATAAATCATGTAGCAATTTTAAAACAGGTGGAATGGCATTGGAATGTCATTGTGGACATTTATTTAAAATAAACTAGTCCCTTTTATTAATGTTTGCACAGTTTCATAGGATGGACCATCCTCTGTCCTAAAGTAAATGAGACATGTGAGACAAGTTATTAAAATTATGTAGTAATGATTTTATCATTAGAATTGTGATTTATTTGTCATAAATCATTTAGTAATTCTAAAACAGGTGTAATGGCATTGGAATGTCATTGTGGACATTTATTTAAAATAAATTAGTCCTTCTTAATAATGTTGGCACAGTTTCATAGGATGGACCATCATCTGTCCTAAAGTAAATGAAACATGTGTAAAACTAACTACTAAAATTATGTAATAATTTTAGAGGTTATGTTAGTTTGTTTTGAGAATATTTAATTCTCATGAGAATTGTAAACTAGCTTAGTGAGGATTGGTTTTGTGGTGATGTTTTTTACATTGTATGTTTCTTTTATTACAGGAACATCGTTTTTTTTTCTGTCACCTTCTCCTCACACAATCATCCCATCCCCACTCTCATCGTTCTGTGTGCCTGATCGGAGACTGATCTTGTTCGATTTGGTATTTGACTGAACAGAATATATATCTTGTGTTTTTTAATTGTACTTGTAGTACAATTAGTCATTGGTGTTTTATGTTGATGTGGTAGTGTTGTAGGTTGTGTTGTGGAATATATGTGGTAAACCCAATTTGCTTGGTCTGGAGTCGCATTGAATGAATGGTGTTATTCGTCACGTTCAGTGTATTCAGTGTGGCTGCTGAGTGAGTTGAGGTTAATTAATTTCACTTCACCTACTTTCCTACCTCTTCTATATTTCTTTTCCCCTATTTTTCTACTATCCTCTTTTCTATCCCCCCTTTATCACTCCCCGGCCCATAAGTAGCTGAGCCCTACTCTTCTTTAGGGTTACTGAAGAAACTAGGAATTATTCTAGGACTCTAAATTTCCGGTACCAAATTAGGCGGAACAGAATTAGAGTGGCGACTTAGATAATTCCCGTGTAGGACCCGTTACATAGACATGAATGTATGCAACTGTACCCTACCCCCACCCCTCCAAAAACAACATAGCAAAAAAGAACACACTGCAATGCAATACAACATCAAATAATGTAGGCCATTGTGTGCCGGTGGGAACAGATGACAAGATTTACAAAACTGCATACACACGGGGACTGGATGAAAAAAAGCACACAAGTGCTTATTCCACTATCCTCGATATAAAAGAATAAAAAGGAAAAAGAAAAGAACTCCACTTTACCACACTACACTAGAATACACTACACTACACTACACTACACTTCTCTAAAGAACACTTAACTCAAATGAAAACACAAACATGTACAACTTAAAAAATGTCAATCAAAAAGATGTCTATAAAGCAGAGCAACTACCTCCTTCTTTCATACACACACACATCTTTCAGATGAGACTATAAACCAAGGTCCATGTGTGAACGCATGCAGAACTTCTTGCGTACACGTTAAATCCTGTTCCGCTTTTCGTAAGAGTAGGCCATTGTGTGCCGGTGGGAACAGACGACAAGATTTACAAAACTGCATACACACGGGGAATGGATGAAAAAAAAAGCACATGAGTGCTTATTCCACAATCCTCATTATAATAGAATAAAATTTAGATAAAATAAAACAGATATACACACACAGACACACACACTGAGAAACAAGTTCAGTTACCTTCTATTAGTATTACCTGTGTACAGAACTATCTATTCAAACAGCAACCCTGCAATCACACAAATACAACGCTGCTGATGCCATGTTTTAAACAGTGTTTCCAGTGCCCTGTCTGCTGAAGAAACACACACACACAGTGCATGGGGACAGCATAGCCTAATGGTCAGAACACTGCACTGGCAATTTGACCACTTGAGTTTGATTCTCGGGCGAGGGGATTTTTCTCCTGGAGTTAACATCAGTGCTGACTCCACTCTCCCCAAAGTCCTTCAGATGAGACTATAAACCAAGGCCTGTGTGTGAACGCACACAGAATATCTTGCGCACACATTGAATCCTGTTTTGCTTATCATAAGAGTAGGCCATGGTGTGGCGGTGGGAACAGATTATCCTGGATATAAAATAAAATAAAATAAAATAACTAAACATTGCGCTGGCAATTGGACGACCAGAATTCGATTCCCGGCTGATGGGAATTTTCTCCTCTTTTCATCTCTCTCCAGTGCTCACTCCACTCATCCCAAAAGTCATTCGGATGAGACTGTAAACCGAGGCCCCGTAAGCAACTGGATGAAAAAAAGCACATGAGTGCTTATGCTATTATCCTCAATATAAAAAAATAAAATTAAAAAAAAATATTACAATAAATAAATAAACACACACACACACACACAGAGCACTTACCCCTAATAAAAATGTGCAAGCCACCTGATTTTCTGGTTGCTTTGGTATGGGAACCCTGGGACTGCAACAAAAACCATCATTAGTACAATGTCATGTCATGTCACAAATCAAATTTCTCTGAATTCAGAAGCAAAATTGCGATCAATTTATGTCACTGGTGCAAAAATTATCACTCTCAATATTAAACCAAGAAGTTCAACCTGACATGAACAACCAATACAGCTGTTGTTTTTTTTTTTTATAACTCCTACACATATTGAAATACTGATTCAAATTTACTTCTTCACAACAACAAGAGAACACTGCATTGAACACACCTGAACATAGCGCTGAAGAATTCCGCAAACATATCACAAAGCACTGACAAGTTGAAAATAAAAAAAATCCATGTGATCACTTTTCTCCACTGTAACAGTGGAAAGGATGCCATGCTGTCTTGAGCGGACCCTTCCATGCAGTAAGTGAGTGAGTGAGCTAAGATTAGATCATCAGGGCTCAAGTACCAGCATCTGAGAGCAGTGGAAAGTGGGGACAATGACTGCCGTGTAATTACCTCTGCCAGAATCCTGACTGTCCTCCTCCCAGTCCTGTCTTCCACTGTCTCCACACACCAACCTTGCAACTCACAGAATAAACATGTATGTACACAATGTCCACAAGTCTTCCAAAAATCCTTTCCGTTGAGACTATAAACTCGGGCCATGCATGCAAAACATCATTCGCACACATTATATCCTGTCCTTTTCAAAAGAGTAGGCTATTGTGTGCCAGTGGGAACAGATGACAAAATTTACAATAGTGCATGCACATGGGGACTGGATGTAAAAAAGTACATCAGTACTTATTCTATTATCCTAGTGGTTAGACATTGCACTCCCAATTTTACGACCTGAATTTGATTCCCGTTTGAGGAGATTTTTCTCCTGGAGTTAACATCAGTGCTGACTCCACTCTCCCCCAAAGTCCTTCGGATGAGACTCTAAACAGAGACCCTATGAGTGAATTGCATGCAGAACATCTTGCGCGCACATTAAGTCCTGTCTGCTTTTCGTAAGAGTAGGCCATTGTGTGCTGGTGGGAACAGATGACATTTACAAAACTGCATACATACAGGGACTGGATGTAAAAAAGCACAAGAGTGCTTATCCCATTATTCTCGATATAAAAGAATAAAATAAAAAAATAAACAAAGATATAAAAGAATAAATAAATAAATATAATACATAACATTTGCTGCATACCACTTCCCCCCCCCCCCCCAAGTCTTCCCCCATCCTCAGATGTCTTAACCCTCTAGCGCCTGAATGTACTTCTAGGCTAATGAAAAATTATTTCCTGTGAAAAATTAATGTTGAATACACCAAACTAGCACATTCCTGTAGTCAGTTTGAATAAAAATGAAAAAATGGTGAAGTTAGAAAATTTATCATATATGATAAGAGCGGCTTTTGAGGGTACATAGACTGATTTTATCATATATGATAAATTGTATCTGAAACAACAGTTTATTGTGGATTTATTGAGATGATATATACAAATGACTACTCTATAGCATTCACTTCTAGTCAAGGGGTTTCTTGTCACTTGGGGGTCAAATGGCATGTCCATCCCGCTGGGAGTCATGGTCAACGATGAAGCAGGTTTCTTCACTTCTTCTGGTATGGCATCAACAAGATGTTGACCAAGGAGCTCAGCCAGCAGAATCTTATCCTCTGCTAATCACCCACACTGTCTCTGGCTAGAAGCTGGGCTAAAGGACTGTCATCTTCTGCTAGTGTTGCTTGTTGAAGACTTGCCAGAGGGTGTCCTCCTTGTCACTCATACTTTCACTTGTTGATGGTGTATCTTGCTGCTTGTGCACCCGACACTGCTTTTCTTTCTTCACCACTTTTGTTTGGCCTCTGATGAGCATTTCCTCATCCTTTCCTTCTTCAGGATCATCATCTGCTGGCATCCACTCATTTCCAAGACAGACACGTCATCAAGATGGCGGACAAGACCAACTGCTAATTTGCTACTGTCAGAGTTTTTAGCATTGTACTCAAAATGACAAAGACAAGAAGCATGAGTGGTGTCCAGAAAAAGCCAGGAATAACCCTGGATTCATCTAAAATCAAGCCAGCCAGTAAAACGACACTGGCAAGGAATCCCGACTATGTTTCCAAAAAGCAGTCGGAGGAACCGGGCTGTAGCCTGTCGACGCTTGGAGATATGTGCGCAACAACAGGAGACGGCATGGATAAATCTATTAACGAAAAGCTCGACAAAATGGCTCAAATCATTGCTTCCCTGTGCACAAAAATCTCTTCTCTGGAAAATACTGTACAAGAACTAAAAGACGCAGCAAAACCAGCAACAAAATCAGCATCGGAGGAAAAGCAGGTCAGTAATTCAACCGCAAACACAAACCCACCGAGTTATTTCGTATGCAGATGCTCTAAAACAATCGACCGCGCTTCTCAATAATAAAAAGCCTTCTACAAAAGTAAAGACGCCAAAATTTAGACCTAGCTTTATTGAATCCACACTAAGTAGGCCTAAATCATCAAATCCTGAGAAAAAAGAAAATGAAAACAACAGAAGAAATGACGTCAAAGACGCTGGGAAGAACGTCAGGAAGCCAAATTACGTATTACCATCTTCCGGTTCCAAATCTGTCCACTTAGAAACTTCAAAAACGACCTCCAGCAATCAAGATCTTCCAGTAGTTCTCATGGTCCATGATTCTGTGATAAATGGTGTACAAGCCCACAGATTAGGACAGTCATACGGCACCAAAGTCTTCACCCGCAAGGCATACACCATTGACGACATTGACAACGCCGTCAAATCTGCTGTTTCAAAAATGAACCATCCACCGGAGGCAATACTGATCCATTGTGGAATCAATGACCTGAAGACAAAGGACACCACTGAAGCTTCTAAAGCCCTTCTGCTCAAAGCAAAGAGGATTGCGTGTGACCATCCCAGATGCAAAGTCGTCATAAGCAAAATAGCACCAACAAAAGACAGACCTCTTCAAATCAAACGAGATCTATTCAACGCGATCCTTACTGACGACCTTCATGAAAACAACACCATTTCCACCGTGGCCCACAACAACCTCAGAACCAACCAGGTGTTCCTGAAGAATGACAGGATCCACCCCACCAAGAGAGGAAGCAGTGCCCTTGCTGGAAACATCCGCCAGCATCTTCGTGATCTGTTCTGGGAATCACCTCGCCGAACGACAAAACCAAGACACTGTGACTTCAGACTAACAGGAACACTGTGCTTTACACTGACCACAGGCGTCTGGCGGTGAATCAGGATCCATGGCTGAACCCCTATGGACCACTCTATGACTATTTTTAAATATACAAAGAAACCAAACCTTCCCTCTTGCCCCTCCCCCCCCCCCCCCTGCACTCACTCACACACACACACACACACACACAACACACACACACACACACACACACACACCATTTACACACACACACACACACACACCACTCACTCACACACACACACACACACACACACACACACACACACACACACACGCACACACCACACATTCACACACACACACACACACACACACACACACACACACACACACACACACACACACACACATATATATATATATATGAACAGGTCATCCTTGGTTGATGGCATGGATAACACAAACATGTCCAACATGCACTGCACTACCTGGAGAGGAATGAGCTCCACAATTTCAATGTGCCCAAGACATACTGTACATAGGATTCAGCCCACAGATCCATAATCTTTTGAAGGATTTGGGGAAGTCATAAAGTCTTTTGAGTACTATTGCATTAACTCTGATATTCAATAGATTGACTTTTTAGCAGTACTATTCCGTGTCATTTGAAGACGAACTCGGTTTTTTGTTTTTGTTTGGATTTGTTTCCCGTTGCATATTTTCCCCCCTTTAGATCTGTACTATCATACATCTACACACAACCTCACACATACATTCACACACATTGGGTTACATCTTTATTTTACCTGAGAACCAATTATATATATATATATATATATATATATATATATATATAATATATATATTTTTTTTTTTTTTTTTTTTTTTTTTTTTTAAACCTTGTTATTGTATAAGTCCTTGTATATTAGTTTGCACCAAACTATTTTTCTTGATAATAATGAAAACTTATCCATTTAGAATTTTACAGTGGAACTGTAGATCTGTAACAACAAATTTACCGTATCTTATTCAGCATCTGGCATCATTCAAATCTGAGGTTTTAGTATTACAGTCTTTAAACGTTACCAGAAACAGACTACCCAACCTGAAAAATTACTACTATCCACCAATCCATGAACTTGTTGCAAATGATGCTGAAAAGATACGGGCTGCCATTTATGTGCATAAAGGTATAGAATATAATGAATCTACCTCACCTGTTCCAACTAATATACCACATTTGCATTCTTGTACTGCATGCGTAAAACTGAACAAATCTATAGATCTAAACATTGTTTCGGTATATTTACCTAAAGGCCCTAATGATAGCAACACAGAATGGTTGCACACATTATCAGATTCTAAAAAATGGCTAATATGTGGGGATTTCAATGCACACTCCCCCTTTTGGGATAAAAATTGTACATCAGTGACCAATAATCGGTTTATTGAAAACATTGTTGATTCTTGTCTTTTTTTACTTAACGATGGCAATGTTACGAGAATCCCAGATGTTTCGAACCAAAGACCTAGTGCTTTAGATCTATCTTTTATTTCTCCATCCCTTGTTTCCAGGTGTATCTGGAAAGTAGAAGGCGATACTTTAGGAAGTGATCATTTTCCAGTTGCTATCACTCTAAATGAAAATTCTTTACAATGTGATAAAGAAAAAGATGTCATCCCAAAATACAATTATCGTCTTGCTGACTGGAACAAGTTTAAAGATATTTTGACACAGATTAACATTGAAAGTATAAAAAATAGTGACGTTGATATTTTTTATAAAAATTTTAAAGAATACCTGTTACAAGCAGCTGATAGTTCTATCCCAAAGTATTCACCCATGAAGTCACAGAAGCATTCGGGAAATATATGGTGGAATCCTACTTGTCAAAAAGCTGTTAATGACAAAAAAGCTGCTTGTAAAGTATACTTAAGAAATAAAACATCCGAAAATCATTCTCTTATGAAAAAAGCAAAACTGCTTTGTGATAAAACTGTTGAAGAAAGCAAACGTCAATTTTGGTCTTCCTTTTGCCTAAAAGAAGTTAACACCCATAATGATCTACAAAAGGTATGGAATAAATTTAAAGACATGAAAAGTGGGATTAAGCTTCCTAACTGTCCAATTAAGATTCAAGATAAAGATCTCCCAACTAATTTAGAAAAAGCTGATTCTTTCATAGAAATGTTTTCAGATACAATGAGTAATAAAAGTCTTACTGAAAAATGCAAAGCGTATAGAGAAAAAGAAGAACAAAAAGATCTGTATAACGATCCTGTGGGAGACAATAATCACTATTGATATGTATAACGATCCTTGGAGACAATAATCACTATGTCAATGCTCCCTAACTCTGCAAGAATTGAAAGATGCTCTTCTATCTCTTGGGACAAAAAGAACATCCGTTGGTATAGATGCTGTTTCAAACGAATTTTTGAAACAGCTGCCAGAAAATTGGATAATGTTGCTGCTTGAATTATTTCAAAGTTGTTGGTCTCAGGGGGTCATTCCACATATTTGGAAACATTCCGTTTTAGTGCCAGTCCCAAAGCAGGGTAAATCTAAAAGTGATAAAAACAGTTACAGACCAATAGCTTTAACCTCACACACATGGAAACTTATGGAAAAAATAATTCTAAACCGACTAATATATTGCTGTGATATAAACCAAATAATCCCTATTTGTCAAGCAGGTTTTCGAAAAGGTAGATCCACAGCTGATCATCTGTTTAAACTCAGCACACAGATTAAACAACAATTTGCCTGCAGAAAAAATGTGCTTGCCACATTTTTTGATATAAAGAAAGCATACGATCAGGTGTGGCATAAACGGTTACTGTACAAATTGAAATCTATTGGCTTATCTGGAAATGTCTATTATTATGTTAAAACATTTCTCTCCGAAAGATGCATGCAGGTCAAAGTTGGAAATTCATATTCTTCCTTACGATTTCCAACTATGGGTATTCCACAGGGATCAGTCATTGCACCACATCTCTTCAATATTCTTCTTTATGATCTTCCAAAGTGTCTCTCAAGTAATGCTATCCATGTCCAGTATGCTGATGACATTTGTATGTGGATGAATGTCACAATGAAAAAGAGAACACCAAAGAGGCATATTAATCATCTGAAAAACATTTATCAGCTTGAGTTAAACAAACTTAATGACTACATCTTTGAGAATGGACTGTTACTGTCTCCCGAAAAGACTAATCTCGTACTTTTTAATAATGGTTTTAATCCACCAGTTCTACCTGTTTTTCAAATAGATGGGAAAGCTTTGGAATATAAATCTATGGTGAAGTTTTTAGGGGTACACTTCACATCCTCACTAAGTTGGAATCATCACATTGACTATTTAAATACTAAAGCCAGGAAAAGTCTTAACTTCTTGAAAGTTATCAGTAAACAAGTGTGGGCTCATGATGTAGCTGTTTTAAAGCATTTAGCATTATCTCTTGTACGTTCAAGACTCATTTATGGCCAGGAGGCATTTTTCAGCGCTCCAAAATCTTTATTACAAAAAATGACAAGATTAGACTGTAAGGCTTTTCGATTAGCTTTGGGTGTACCTTTTCATGCATCATCCATGGGTACTTATAAAGAGATAGGTATTTTGCCTTTAGATGATCATCGACAACTGGCTGTGGCAAAATATCTCTTGCGTTGTTCAAAACAAGACAGCAATGTGGATACCGAAATAAATATAAGATCTGATGTCAACTTCCCCAAAAGAGCTCATACTATTCGTTCTGTTACCACGGCTAGAACTTATACTTCTCACTTATTTGATAAGGCAGAAATATGTCCTACAGAAATAACTAAATCAAAGATTAACATCTCATCTTGCCCACCATGGGAGCTTCAGAGAGCTAATTTTGACTTAAATTATTCTTCTTTAACCAAAAAAGGTAATGAAAATATTCTTAGCGCGTCAGTAAAAGAACACATACAAACTGCATATCCAGAACACCTAAAAATCTACACTGACGGCTCACTTTTAAATAACAACGAGGCGGGAGCAGCTTTTGTAATCCCATCACTGAAAATAGAAAGATCTTTTTATATTGGGAAAAATCGTTCTATTTTTACAGCTGAATTATCTGCCATTTTGATGGCTTTATATTTTCTTCTAGATTTTCCCAAAGACATATTTTTAACGCTTTTTTGTGTTGATTCCAAGTCGGTTTTACTTGCTTTAAAAAAATCCAGTTCAAAAGTGAGACAAGATCTCATAACTGAGATTGGACATCTAATTCATTTTCTGATGTTACGAGGCACCTGTGTTACCTTTTGCTGGATTCCTTCCCATTGTGGTATCTACTTTAATGAAATAGTTGACAAAGTAGCAAAATGTGGAGCAAAGCACACTGATGGGTCCTGCAGCATTAATGTCCCCTTATCTGTTCATGAGGGCTATAGCATGCTACAGAATGCATGTTGGAAACATTTTAAAAAGAAACAAAGTATTGGTTCTCACCAGAATGATGATGTAACACATTTATTATCTTTTGATAAGATCAAATGCCGTAACTCTCATGAATATAGAAATGTTGTATCTCTTATTTACAGATTCAAGCTAAATGCTCTTAGATCGAAATTTTCAAAAAAAAAGCAACATGTATCTGTGGCGAAAATATTACAATAAGTCACATTCTTTTAGAATGCAGAGATTTGAAAAACTTTTTACCTGTTTTCACATACGTTTGCTTAGAGCAAATTCTAAAAGACATTTCGCTAATGAAAGAAATTGTATTGTCATTAAGTCATAGTCCTATTATCAGGTTTTTATGATGTAATGGTCATTATTATTATTTTTTTTTTTTAACTAGTTATATGAATTGCAAAGTTAGTGTTTAAGATGTAATTTCTTTCTTTTTATTATTCTTGTTCTATGGTTTTAATTTTTGGTTCATATAGTTGTTTAATGCAGAAATTTAGCTATGTGCCCATCCCCCCCCCCCCCCCCCCCCCCTCCCACCCCCTCCATACACACACTCACTCATTCATATACACTTTCCCGTCTGATATCACTATTTAGTGGAAGGACGCTAAACTGAAGAACTAACTAACTAACTCATTTCCACTGCTCCCAGAAAGATTAAAATCACTGTCATCACCAGTCACCAACTGGAACATTTTGGTCGCAGGAATTTGTGCTGCCATGCTGAAAACAGACAATAACATGCAGAATTAAGTTACTTTTCTTGATATACTACTCACATCCAGAATTGATAACAAGCATTTATTCACACACACACACACACACACACACACACACACACACACACACACACCAATCACAGCAGAAAACAATAATACTTTCCAAAACATTGGAAAAAAATATGTAGAAACATTATAAATTAAGTTTGATATCAAAATATTTCTTCAAAACAATCATCAAAAGCAGTAATACAGTTTATTTTAAAAGAGCTTTTGCAACCACTAAAACCGTTATTATCATATCTGATAAATTTTGAAAGAGTTATCTTTCCCTGAAGATTCCACAAAAGCCATTCTTATCAAATATGATAAACCAAATTTAGTCCCCTGTATTGACTAATATTATTATGCATCATATGAAATAATTAATGCTGTCATTCTATATATACTAGTGATTTTATTAAAGCGAAATAATAGTAGATGAATACTCACATGTGTGTATACCAGAGGCTCAAACTCATGGAATCGTAAAGGTGGTTGCTTACTCCTTGCAGTCACCTTTAGTAGAGCAGCTAAGACACAATATATCCTCATATTGTTCACTTCGGAGTAGAAGTGTGAAATTTGGTATGTGGGTACCTAAATTCTTTCTTAATCATATTAGAAAGGGAAACACGTTTGAGGGTGACCTATGGAGGGTGTGAGCACACATTTAATTAGGTCAGTGTGTCATTTCCGTTTTTTAACAGGTTCCCACATGAAAACCCATAGTGAGTCTTCTAAAAACAATATATTATAGTTCTGTCAAGTGTATGTCATAGAGCATATGCAATACAAGTCAACAGTTATATTTTTAGTTGACATTGATAAACTAGGTCAACTAAAATTAGGTCAAAGTACGTTGAGGTATCTTTTTTGTCTTGTTTGACAGATTTAAAGGGCTATAAACAACAATTTGTGCTAAATCACAAAGTAATAGAGATCAGCTGTGCAGCACGTGTGTAAATGCTTGCTTTTTGTAAGTAAAGAAAGCTTTATCTGAAAGATAAACTAAGTAGGTCAAGATATTTTCATAACATTTGGACCTGTTTTGATTTTATTGTGAACCTTTTCAGTAGGTTTTTTGTTGATGTTGGTTTGTATTGGGTGGTTGCTTTTTGTTTAGAAGGCAAGAAGTAAGTGTGTCCTTGTTTTTATTCCTTTTGCTCATTTTCACACACCACTGATGTCTTCCAAATATTGTTAAGACTTGACCTAATTAGGACTGATTTGGGTATAAAAATGCAGTAACTTGGTGGGCATGCCTTGTTCTGGTCAAGTGAGCTGCCTTGACTAAAGAATGAGCAACTCCAGAAGATACAATCCTGGCTAATGTGATGACAGCAGTCCATCCTGAACCATTGAGCCAATCTCCAAGAGTTTTGAATGCAGCCATTTCTATGTGAAGACCTCCTAACATGATGACGAACTGTCTTTCACCAAATATGTCTGGTGGCCAATACCACTGAACTGCTTTTGCTAAAGCAAACAATGGCTGGTCCATGGCAATCACAGGTGTTTGTCCTGGGTTCAGATGCTGGGTAGCTGTTTTTACTAGAGTTATTGCATGTCTTATTAAAGTAGTGGGATGTGCATTCTCTGCAAGGAGAGGCAGTTTATCTTAGTAGCAGTCCGGTTGGTATCTACCTTTGATAGATGTTAGCTGTTATGTGAATGTACTGTTACGTTATTCAAGTTACCTGTACTACTCATGTTATGCTAGTTATGTTATAGAATTTATGTTACAATGATAACTCATACACACATACACACATGTGCGCACATGCAAACACACTCACGTATATTTACTCTCACCCGCGCACGCTTACGTGCCCTCGAACACACACACACA
>CM060346.1:331508-354008 GCA_030674155.1 Stramonita haemastoma
ATGTACTTCTATGTCAAAAATTTTCTATGGGGCAGAAGCATTCAAGCTAAAATTGGAAACACCTATTCCACCCTGCAATGGGAATTCCACAAGGATCTGTTATCGCCCCTTATCTTTTTAATCTCCTACTTTGTGACCCTCCGAGATCCCTGTCAAATAACTTTGTCCTCGTTCAGTATGCAGATGATCTGTGCATGTGGATGAAGACAACAATGAAAAAGGTAACCCCCAAGAGACAGTTAAGCTACATTAGAAAAACTTACCAGCTTGAACTTGATAAGCTTAGTATTTATATGACAGAAAATGGATAACTGTTGTCTCCAGAGAAGACCAACATTGTTGTCTTCAATAATGGGGCTGACCCTCAGGGTTTGCCTACTTTCAAAATGCAGGATAGGCACCTTGAATACAAACCAATGGTAAAGTTTCTGGGTATTTATATTACATCAAAACTGACATGGAATTATCGTGTTGAATATTTATTAACTAAAGCCAGAAAAACCTTAAATTTTATTAAAGTAGTAAGCAAACAGCATTGGGCTCAAGATGTATCAGTCTTAAAACATCTGTCATTGGCATTAGTTTTGTTCTAATCTGACGTATGGTCATGAAGTCTTCTTTAATGCCCCAAAGTATTTATTAGATAGACTCAGAAGCATAGATTGTAAAGCTTTTCGCATTGCCTTGGGAGTACCCTTCCATGCATCATCCTTGGGAACATACAAGGAAGTAGGAGTTTTGCCTTTGGATGACTATCGAGAGGTAGCAGTAGCAAAATACGTTCTTAGAAGCTCAGCAACTGTAAATAATATAGAAGATGAACTCAGTCTAAGATCTGACAAGCAATTTCCTAATAGAGCTAAAAATATCCACTCACTCACCACAATCAGCACCTTCACAAATGGTCTTTTTGAAAAGTCAGGAGTTAATCCCAGAGAAGTCCAACAGCTTATACCTCTATGTGACGTTCCAGCACAAAAGGAGTCTGATGTCATAATCCGGCTTTTTGCATATTTTATGTGATTCTAGATGTAATTTGAATGCTCTTTCTACTGGTGAAAACCCCATCAAAATCGGATGATTAGTTTTTGAGATAGCGGGTTTAGAAGAGGGTTTACCTGAAAGCGGCCATTTTGAGAAAATTAAGAAAAACTGAATCACAATTTCAATGTTAAATTTTCCTTAGCAACCAATGTTTAATCTTTATGAAACTCTACATGCTGATTGGGTACACAAAGAAATACATACCTACAAAGTTTTGTGGTCATATATGAATTTTCTCAAATATTAGACCTATTTTAATGGGCGACTACCCCTGGCCTCGGTGCTTATTTTGGCTGATTATTGTATCTCAGGTTCTACAAAATATTTTGCAGTAATATTTTACACAGAAAGAAAAATCATTATTTAAAGCTAGAATATTAAGTTTCAACAGTGAATATCATGGGAAAATATTTTTGATTAAAAAAATATATATATATTTTGTGAAAAACAGGTAATCTCCTCATGGACAATTAGCTAATGTATGGAATGTTGAAATTAATATCAATACAAAGGCAAAACATGTAAATAGAAAGGTACCATGGACAGAAATTAAGATATGTAAATTCACTTAGGTGTAGACAACACCAATCTGGATTTTACTTAAAATCAACAAAATTACATTACCAAATTTAACTATGCTTAAAATTAAAACTTTGATGGACCAAATTTTTTTTAATAATAGCATTTATCTCAGAAGTCATTTTTGCATCTACATGCAAGGTTTCAGGGGAATACTTACTAGAGAATTTGCACAGTAAATGAGGCAATACTGTAGACATTGAAAATTAATCCAAAATTTTATGATAATGTGAACATGCACAAAACCCCAGTCTCTTCCCCTAGCCAAAATTAGACTCTGAAAACTCATTATCCTTATACTGTAATTTCTTTAGCCACAGCTTTCTGAATTCAACAACACTTACCTACACATAAAACTTATAAAGCCATAATGTGCACATACTATAGTCACACACACACACACACACACACACACACACACACACACACACACCACACACAGTGAAGCAAGTGTAAACTAGTTTTCATTCTTCTAGAATTAAACATTTATCAGCTGTTATATCATGTGTTACTAAATATTTTCATCATCTCTCATCCACTACCCCTGATTCATGTGTCTCTTTCCCTAATGAGTATGCATGTATATGTATGTATATGTATATGTTCTCCATTAATTTGATGTTTAGTTTGTTTTGGTTGGATATTTTTGTTATTTCCAGGTAAGTTG
This sequence comes from Stramonita haemastoma, assembly GCA_030674155.1. NCBI lineage: Eukaryota > Metazoa > Mollusca > Gastropoda > Neogastropoda > Muricidae > Stramonita > Stramonita haemastoma. The sequence goes on from CM060346.1 coordinate 333,799, forward strand.
TCCATATTTCTGGTCTCACAGTTAACTGATGCACTTGTAGTTCTTGTTTTCATATTTTATTGTCTTATTTTGAAATGATTTATAATAGTCAAACTTTATGAAGCAGTTTTGTGTTACAATTTTTTTTTTTCTTGTGACAGTGAGATGAACAAGAATGATAAAATTTGATATTTGGGCAGTGAATAGTATTTTGATTTGACTTCACACACACACACACACACACACACACACACACACACACACCACACACACACACACACACACACCTACACACACACACACACACACACACACACACACACACACACACACACACACACACACACACACACACAGAGTATACACAAACTGCATCCTGTACTCTTGACTCTGATCCCCTTCCTCACTACTATCTTTTCTTGATTTTTTCCCCAGAATCAAATTTTTAAAAATCAAGATTTTTTTAATTGAAAAACTGAAGCCAGAGTTCTGCTTAAGATTAAAAATAAAATCATCAAACAGCAACATAGTTTCAACACATGACATTTTTCATACCCCCCCCCCCCCCCCCCCCCCCCCCCCCCCCCCCCCCCCCCCCCCCCCCCCCCCACACACACACACACTACCCCCAACATACATGAAACTCAGCATTTGCACACACACACATGAAATTACACACACACACACACACACACACACACACACACCACACACACACACACACACACACACACACATACACACACACACACACACACAAACACACATGAAATTACACACACACATGAAATTACACACACACACACACACACACACACACACACACACACACACACACACACACACACACACACATGAAATTACACACACACACACACACACACACACACACACACACACACACACACCACACACACACACACACACACACACATACACACACACACACACACTTTTTAAACATGATTTCTCATCTGTAGCCTAGTGCATTTTTCTATACACAATAGGTCTACTAGCCTATCTGACACAAGTTTTGTTTTTCAGCCTATTTTTAGCATGGCACTTGTCAAAATGCTGAACCTTTTCGCTCTCTGAGAAATTGGTGTTCAGTTTAACTAACTCGATGATGTTGAGATAAAGCATACTGACAAAATATAGTTCACTGTAATTATCTTCATCGTGCATCACTTGAATCAGAAGCACTTTTGTTTTTCTGTTCTTGATGAACAAGCGAGTTCGATTCAGTCACCTCAGCGATATCGGCGACATCGTTTCCACTTACGTTTTCATAATAGCACTTCATTAGGTTGTAATAAAGTCCTCACTTCATTACTAAAGCTTTTCTGGGTTCTATCCCTCAATAATATCGTCAGAACGAGCAGAATTTAGAGGCATCGCTTTCGACTGGACTTTCGAAGCGAGCGACACCATTTTGTTTTGCAGACCCTGCAGAGTGGCTGAGCGAGGTCACATGCTCTCTCAGGCCAATGAGAAGAAGGAAATCCTTCCTTAGCGATGTTTTGTTTACGATTCCTTCCCTATTTTGAACGTTTTCATTGGATAAAGTTTTCACTCACGCTAGAAATAGTTGACACAGATTGAAGGCCGAGACCCAGAGCTTTCAAATGATGTGTCACTTGGCGGGTCTACTGTAAATGTCGAGGGGATACAGGTTGCGGAAAAGTCGTATCTTCAGGATTTTTTTCATCAAAACTGTCGGTCTTCTGCAGTGGTAGGTGTTTTAAAATGCGATTTTGATAAGAAAGGAAACTAAATATCATTATTTTATTGATGTTTTCCGGTGCAGAAATGTTTATATTATCAGTTTTATACAAAATCTCCAAATCGGTACCTGACACCCCTACTGCATATTTTGGGCTCTAGCGGAAAAAGGCTGGAGATGACATCCGACTCATTTCGTAATGGAACGCCACCTATTATCTCCTTGTCCGTCATGGGAGCTTCAAAGGGCTCAATTTGATTTGGAATGCTCCATCTATAAAAGAAATAAGGGAAGTAATATTCTTAGCGTGTATGTGAAAGAACATATTATAAACAAGTACTCATCACATCTTCAAATATACACCGATGGGTCTCTACTCAATAATACTGAAGGAGGTGCAGCTTTCATCATTCCTTCATTACAGGTTGAAAAACTGTACCACATTGGGAAAAATCACTCAATTTTCATAGCAGAGCTGACAGCCATTCTGATGGCTTTAAATTATTTACTTGATTTTCCCAGGACCATTGTGAAGGTGGTGTTATGTGTTGATTCAAAATCAGTGCTCCAATCCCTTAAAAATTCCGGGTCAAAAGTAAGACAAGAACTTATCACTGAAATATTACATCTTATACATTTTCTAATCCTAAGAGGCACTCATGTCACCTTTTGCTGGGTACCTTCTCATTGCAATAAAGTATTCAATGAAAAGGTTGATAGAGCTGCTAAAAATGCGGCAATGCGTTTTGATTGTGCTGATACTTTGAACATACCAATGTCTGTCGATGAGAATTATACTTTGATCAAACATGCATGCTGGAAACATGTTAGAAAAAAACAAGAAGACGTTGGATTTTCTCATCATCATGTTTTCTTTTCTGACCTTAATCATATTCTCTGTGTACGTTTTGGGCTGGATAAATTGCGTCTTAGATCGGTCATTTGTCTCATAAATAGACTTAAATTAAATGCCTTCCGAACGAAGTATGCTAAAAATGTGCGTTGCATATGTGATGGGATGATTTCAGCCAGTCATATTCTTTTTGACTGTCCCGTTTTAAAACAGTGTCTTCCCATCACACGTGAGAACTCTTTGGACAGCATTCTAAGTATCTGTGTGTTGCTGTGTGAACTCGCCTTATCACTGAAGAAGAGTCCAATTGACAGTTTACTGTAGTGCATATGAACATGTTAGTAGCTTGTTTAGAGACAGAGACTCTAATCTCGTGCTGTTTCTTAATTTTCTAAAAAGTTCTGATTGATTGTTCAGGGTTTTGTGTTTTTACTTACTTTTTGGTTTGACCATTGGTTAAAAGTTTTACAAGTAATTTTTTTTGTTTTTGTTTTGTTTTTGTTTTTTTTGTTTTTGGTCTAATATCACTTATATGAATAGACATTAAACTGAAGAACAACACGGGGGCGGGGGGGGAGGGGGGGGGGAATAGATGGTGTGCCACATATAGACAGGTTGCCTGTTTTTCATGGGTAAGTCACACTTGCTGACACATGGACAATGGAACACTGGACACATGGACATTGGAACACTGACACATAGACACTGGAACACAGACACATGGACACTGGAACACTGACACATGGACAATGGCATAGACACTGGAACACAGACACATGGACAATGGAACACTGACACATGGACAATTGAACACAGACACATGGACAATGGAACACTGACACATGGACATTGGAACACTGACACATAGACACTGGAACACAGACACATGGACACTGGAACACTGACACATGGACAATGGCATAGACACTGGAACACAGACACATGGACAATGGAACACTGACACATGGACAATTGAACACAGACACATGGACAATGGAACACTGACACATGGACACTCGCATACTGAACATGAACACTGGAACACTGACACATGGACACTGGAACACTGACACATGGACAATGGAACACGACACGTGGACAATGGAACACTGACACTTTTCACTGGTGACAGCTCAGTGTATCTGGTGACACTTTTCACTGGTGACAGCTCAATATACCTGGTGACACTTGTCCTCTGGTGAAAGCTCCGTGTATCTGGTGACAGCTCAGTGTATCTGGTGACACTTTTCACTGGTGACAGCTCAATATACCTGGTGACACTTGTCCTCTGGTGAAAGCTCCGTGTATCTGGTGACAGCTCAGTGTATCTGGTGACACTTTTGACTGGTGACAGCTCAATATACCTGGTGACACTTGTCCTCTGGTGAAAGCTCCGTGTATCTGGTGACAGCTCAGTGTATCTGGTGACACTTTTCACTGGTGACAGCTCAGTATATCTGGTGACACTTGTCCTCTGGTGAAAGCTCAGTGTATCTGGTGACACTTGTCCTCTGGTGACAGCTCAGTGTATCTGATGTTCTCTGTCTTGCAGGGAAACTTTGTGTCCATGGCTTGGAATCTGTTTTCTCCATGTGCTGTCAGGGATCCATGTCTGACATCTATGGAGGAAGCTGAATGCGCACAGCAGTTCACACCCACTCCTGTCTGATGTGTCACAGCAGTTCACTTCAGAAGACTTCAATACAACTCTGGTGGCTGAAGTGACTTTCAAACCAAATCAGAAAATCACCACACACACACACACAAATCATGCAGACAAGGTTCAGTCTCAGCCGGTGTGTAGAAAGCCTTGGACATCACTCTGACCATTCTGAATCTATCCAGGATGCTGACTGCACCGACAGCTAGCTGTCTGCTTTGAACAAGGCAGAACCAGGGATGTTCTCACGCTGACTGCTATTACTACTATTATCAGCCATACCTCCCCCCCAAAAACTGCCTTTCAGGATAACCACTTTCCCAGGCTAACAAGTTCTTGCCTCCCCCACCCCCACCCCCTTAAAAAAAAAAAAAGCTGCACTCTTAATTTAACCAGTTTTCCTACCAGTGAAAACAGTCTTACTGGGCTTAGACTGTAGAGGCTAAGCAACACAGGAAGGACAGGAGTCAGGCTTTGGTTTCTCTGGGGGCTGCTACAGACACAGGAGTCAGGCTTTGGTTCTCTGGGGCTGCTACAGACACAGGAGTCAGGCTTTGGTTCTCTGGGGCTGCTACAGACACAGGCCTAAGGAGTCAGGCTTTGGTTCTCTGGGGCTGCTTAAGACACAGGCCTAAGGAGTCAGGCTTTGGTTCTCTGGGGCTGCTTAAGACACAGGAGTCAGGCTTTGGTTCTCTGGGGCTGCTACAGACACAGGCCTAAGGAGTCAGGCTTTGGTTCTCTGGGGCTGCTACAGACACAGGCCTAAGGAGCACTTTCTAGACAGGGGCAGCTTATCCCCACTCCCTGGCTATGACCCCCTTTGGCAACCACCAGCCACAACAGATGACTGGCTGTTTAAACAGGGCGCAGCATGTTCTGAAAGATCTTCAGGGAGATGAAACGGTACCAGCATGTGTGTACACACAACACACACACACCCTCTCTCTCTCTTATTTACACACTCTCTTTCTATCTCTGTCTCTCTCTTTAACTCTTGCACATCTAGTATCACTGATGTAGACAGACATTAGATGGAATACTACCATTACTTCTTCTACTATTGTCATATTTTACTCCCATTACTAATGCTACAACTACCACTATTACTGTCACCACTTCAACTACTGCTCTAAGCACACACACACACACACACACACACACACACACACACACACACACAACACACACACACACACACACACATGTGCATACCTTGTTCTGGGAGAAGCAGAAGAGGAAACGCAGACGCTGGTTGTACGACACTTCACGCCAGGCACCAACCTACAGATCTGCCTGTGAAGACTACCTTCAGCAGCCAGGGTACAGATCTAACCAGTGGCCTTTCAGTTTTCACGATGTCCAGTTTCCATGGTGGAGACAGCAGAAACAGCATGATTATTATTTTAATGTGCTTAGGAACACGGACTGGTAATTCATGTACATTAACTTGCGGTGCACTAACTGTAGTTTTATTCAGTTTTGATCACATCTATAGAAACTGTCTTACTTAATCCAGTGTGAACATTCTTTGAATGAGTAGTTTGTCTTAAACTGTAAACGATTCTTTAGTCAGTTAAAATTGGTTTTTGTTTTTGTTTTGGGGTTTTGTTATTGGGGTGTTTTTTTGTTTTTGTTTTTTGTTTGTTTTTTTTTGTCAGTAAAATATTTTTCTGGGTTGGGTTTGTTTAGTTTTTAATTAGTTAGTTAATAACATTGTACTTTATTATGCCTTTCAAAAAACAAAGCGCATTTTCCATCATGCAGTGGAATGCTAGATCTATTTCCACTAATCTGTCCTATTTAATCCAGCACCTTGCTGAAAATTGTTATCAAGTTTTGATGCTTCAATCACTCAAAGTAAATAGAAATAAACTGCCCAAGCTGCCTGGCTATTACTATCCACCTGTCCATCAACAAGTCGATGATGTAACTAAAGTCAGTGCAGCCATATACATTCAAGAAGGGGTGGATTACTGCATATGTCCTTCACCAGTGCCTAACCAGACCTTAGATATACATTCATGTGCAGCACGAGTAAGTTTAGGAAAAAATCTAATAATAAATGTTGTGTCTGTGTATCTGCCTAAGGGACCAAATGATCTGAATACTGAGTGGATACACAACCTTCAAGATAATGAAAAGTGGTTCATAGCAGGAGATTTTAATGCACATGCTCCTTTCTGGGATAAAGAATGTCAAAAAGTATCCCATAATCGATTCGTAGAAAATATAGTTGATTCCTGTCTATGCTTGCTAAATGATGGCAGTGTCACAAGAATTCCAGACATTGCCAGTCACAAAGCATCAGCCTTAGATTTGTCGTTTGTGTCTCCTGCATTAGCTCCAGAGTGTGAGTGGTCAACGTATAAAGACACACTTGGCAGCGATCACCTGCCTGTTATCACAACTTTTGGTAAAACAACAACTTTCTGTGACACTCAGGAAGACAAAATTCCCAAATTTAACTACAAAAAAGCTGACTTGAAGAAGTTTGAAGACATCCTCGCAGTTTACAACACTGACAGCTTTGACACTGACAATATTGACCGCTTTTATTCCAAATTTACTGAGACCATTCTTCATGCTGCCACTTTGTCTATCCCTAAAATTAATATGCTAAAAACAAATAAACATCAGGGAAATATCTGGTGGACACCAGCTTGTGAGGAAGCAGTTAAATATAAGCGCTTAATGTATAAAATGTATCTAAAAGATAAAACATCAGAAAATAATTTAAAACAGAAACAAGCAAAAAATCACTGTAACCTTGTTGTAGCTCAGGCTAAGAGACAATTTTGGACATCTTTTTGTACAACCGAAATTTCAAACCATAAAGACCTTAAAAAGGTTTGGGAAAAATTTCATGAAATGAAAAGAGGTGTTAGTTTACCAGCTTGTCCAGTGAGACTAGAGAGCAAAGAATTTCCATCAAATTTAGAAAAAGCTGAAGCGTTTGCAGACATGTTTTCAAAATCGATGCGTCTTGAAGGCTTGTCACTTAATTGCAAGAATTATAGAACAGAAGAGGAGTATAAAACAGAGTATACCGACCCAGTCCCTGACAACAGTTCATATATTAATGCCGCAATTTCAGTGGAAGAAGTTAGAGATGCTTTAACATCTCTTTCTACTAAGAAAACATCTGTTGGATTAGATGCAGTTTCTAACGACATGCTAAAACATATACCAGTAAACTTTATTTTTCTACTTCATAAACTGTTCAATAAATGTTGGGCTGAAGGTGTTATGCCAGTAATTTGGAAACAGTCAATTGTCATTCCAATTCATAAACAGGGAAAGCCCAAAACAGACAAAACTAGCTACAGACCAATAGCGTTGACCTCACACACTGGCAAGCTAAGGGAGAGAGAATTATTCTGAAAAGGCTGATGTATTTCTGTGATAAAAATAAGATAATCCCGGTCAATCAAACGGGTTTTCAAAAAGATAGGTCTGCTATTGATAACTTGGTTAAACTGTCAACGCATATAAAAATTCAGTTTGCAAGAAGAAAGAACGTTCTTGCAACTTTTTTTAATATAAAAAAGGCGTATGATCAAGTTTGGCATGCTAAGTTGCTGTGTAAACTAAAGAATCTAGGTTTTTCTGGGCATTTCTATCATTATATTAAAAGTTTTTTGACTAATAGAAGTATACAAGTTAGAGTAGCAAAATCATATTCAGGTTTTAGATCTCTTCATATGGGACTACCCCAAGGATCTGTTATATCACCTCTACTGTTTAATGTTTTGCTGCATGATCTCCCTATGACATTGTCAAACGAAGTCGTCATAGTGCAATATGCAGATGACATATGTATGTGGATGAATGTTTCTATGAAAAGAAACACACCAAAAAGAGTATTAAACTACATTAAAAAGGTATATCAGAACCAGCTAAACAATGTCGATAGGTATATGTTTGAAAATGGATTTACTTTATCCACAGAAAAAACTTACACTGTGCTTTTTAACAATAGCAGTAATCCAGATGAGCTACCAGCATTTAAAATTGGGGCTGACATGATTGAGTATAAAAATACCATAAAGTTCTTAGGTGTTTTTCTTACTTCTAAGCTAAGTTGGAATGCACATATTGAACACAATTTAACTAAAACAAAAAAATGCTTGAACTTACTGAAGATGGTCAGCAAACAGTTCTGGGGCCAAGATACATTAAATTTGAAAAGTTTAGCTACATCTCTTATTCGTTCAAAATTATCGTATGGCCAAGAGGTCTTTTTCAGTGCTCCTAGGTATTTACTTAAAAAGTTACAAAGTATAGACTGCAAAGCATACAGGCTTGCTTTGGTGTGCCTTATCACGCCTCAGCCATGGGAACGTATAACGAAGTCGGCATATTACCTTTAGATGATTATCGTCAACTAGCATGTGCTAAATATGTGCTCAGAAACAGAACAACTGAAAACTTTATTTCAGAAGAAAAAGAAGTAAAATCAGAATTTAGTTTTCCTAAAAGAGCAAAATCTATATCCTCTTTAATGCCTATAAGTACATACGTGTCTGATCTTGTTCAAAACTCTGAAGTCAATCAACACAGCATGGACACAAGAGAGGCAATATTACCTTGCCCATCTTGGGAGATGAATAAAGCACACTTCGATATTGAGGTGTCTAATGAAAAAAAGAATGAAAATCTGAACATAATGGTTTCTGATGTCCGATCCCACATCCATCATAAATATTTTGACCATTTACAAATTTATACAGACAGATCACGTCTAGATAATCAAGAAACGGGATCTGCTTTTGTTATACCAGCGTTAAAAATTGAAAAATCATATCATGTTGGTAAACATCACTTGATATTTACAGCAGAACTTGTAGCAATATTAATGGGTCTTACTTATATTCTTGATTTGCCATTATGTATATTTCAAATTCTTTTTTGTGTGGATTCTAAGTCGGTATTGTATGCTTTAAAATCTCCATGTTACAAGAAAACTTCAAAAATTATATTGGAGATTAAGCATGTCATACATCTCTTGACCTTAAAGGGGATAAATGTAAATTTTTGTTGGGTGCCTTCACACTCTGGATTCTTTCCAAATGAGTGGGCAGATAGAGCTGCTAAGAGAGGTGCAAAACATGAATTGGATTCAATAGAATTGCATGTGCCTTTATCCTTGCAAGAGGGGTACAGCTTACTAGAACAGAAATCATGGAGAAAGGTCATTGAAACAAATCAGCGAAATGGGAGATTGTTAACTAGGACCGCGATCAATACCGATAATTTAACAGTTGTGAACCATTCAAAGACTTGTGTAAATGTTTTCATGTCAAGAAGAATTAATACATTATTTTATAGAATGAAACTAAATGCATTGAGAACCAAATTCAGCAAAAATGGTAAATGTTTGTGTGGTGAGAATATCACTAATACTCATATACTGTTTGACTGCAAGAGTGTAAAGTCTTTCATGCCCCATTTTTCTGAAAACTCCCTTACCAGTATTTTCAATAATTTAAAATTGGCATTTGAAATTGTGAAAGGTCTCTGTTACAGTCCCTTAGGACATTTGTTTTAGTTGCATTAATGTTAGTGAGTTGTTGTTTTTTTCATGTTTTTATTATTCCTGTTCCATTATCAAGTTTCTTTGTGTGGTGGGTGGGGGGTGAGGTGGTTTTTTTTTTTTTTTTTTTTTTTTTTTTCCCCCGTCTTATATCACTAAAAGTGAACAGACGTAAAATTGAAGACAACAACAACAACACACACTCGCTGTCACTTTTCCACTCCACTCTAAGGCTCTATCCATATTTTCCTACATGTCACAATAAACACACAAAGGACAAGGGTGGGGTTAGACAGGATGGCAGAAAGAAAGGGGAGAGAAACTCAGAAGAACTGGAGAGCCACAGACACACTGCAGACCTGTCCTTAGTACAGTCAGTCACAGACAGTGCTGGAAAAAGGAGTGCGGTGAAAACCTTGCGGAAACACAACCATGTGAAGACTTCAGTCACCACAGAAGAGATTTCCCAACAGAACCACAAAGAAGAAAACTTTCACAGAAACTGGAACAGAAACATGCTAAACTCTGAAAGTCTAACTTTCAAAGCTGAGAGGATGTTTGCCGTATGAAGCCAACAAATGGAGTGACAATTCTTAAGCAGACAGGAAATGTGGAGAATAGTCAGGACGACACAAACAATCAACACTCCCACACAATGACAGTCGACTTTTCAAAGCAACCTGTCTACCAACCTGGCTTCTTATACATGAAAGAGTCATCTGGCCCTGAAAAGTGTGAATAGAGATTTTAGAACCCAAACCTGTAAAACAAAGTGGGGGAAGGGGGTGGGGGAGGGGGAAGTTAAAACACTGACAGTTATAAAATGAATACAATTTTTGACAAGTCACAGAGACTGGGTCTCCTTGAAATGTCACCTTCCCCAGCTGTGTCTACAGGTCATTTCACCAGCTACCAACCCTCTTCAGGAATTTTTAGCCTGAAATAATCAGGTGATAACAACCTCTCCCCCCCCCCCCCCCCAAAAAAAAAAAAAATCTCAAGTATGTTGTTGAATCTGTTCACAAGTCTGAACACTCTAGTATCTACTGGTATGTTGCTGAATGTTTTTATGTTTCTGATCTCTCTATCATCTACTCGTTTTGACTCCTGGTGAGCTTTCTGTGAGTCCCCATACTGACGTGAACACAGGACCATACCAAGCCACAGTGTGCTGACATGAACACAGGACCATACCAAGCCACAGTGTGCTGACATGAACACAGGACCATACCAAGCCACAGTGTGCTGACGTGAACACAGGACCATACCAAGCCACAGTGTGCACCATCTGACCCTGAGGTCACCCACCACCAACACCTGTCTGATAACTCACATCTATTCCAAACATTCCACTCTTTGACAAAATAACTTTTTCAAACACATGGGTAAGGCAAAAGAAAAAGAGAGCATAAGACTGTATCCATCAGTGACTAATGAATGATCATATTCTTAGTAGTCTTCACAGAAAAAAAGAAAGCAGCCTAGAAAAAGCAGTCTAATGAAAGACGTGATAAAGAATAGAGTTGAGATTTCTGGAGTGCTACACAGGCCTGTTTCTAGTCTACAGTGCTACATAGTCATGCACCTCTGTTCACACCACTGCAGAATCATGTAGCTAAGCCACACTACCAGTCTTATTCAGTCACTGCAGGTACAGCTTCATGTCCACTGTGTGTAGTATTACTATTAATTAAACCAGTCGGTCAGGCAGAGTGGCTGTGACTTTGGGGGAATAAATAACAAATTCAGCAACATCTTTAATGTCATGTGTCAAACAGAGTTCATCTTTTTCTCGTCTTCACTTGTGCTTTCAAATGTGTTTATGTTTCAATTACCTTTTTGGACAGACACTTTCTTGAAGAAAGACAATTTTGATGAGAAAGCGAGCTGATCCATTATATCTTATCATGAAGTATAGCTTTTATCAACATATTTTAGAAAATGGTCAACTCAGCTGTAAGAAGGAAAACTGACTGGTTAAAGGACTGCCCAGTTTGGCTTTGTCAGGGGAATCTTGTGCAATGATGGGGAGATCAGGCATGGCTGAAAACTACATACTTTTTTTCTGGAAAAAGAAAATGGAGCAGCCAAAGAAAATCAAAAAGACCACTTTAGCTTACAAACTTCTCACTGAAAGATGGTGACAGTTGTCACTATGAAAGAAAGATTATTACCAGAAAAATAGAGAAGGAATGTTGAATTAAGATGTTTAGGCATGTTTTCAAACTTTGATCAGAAACTGAATCCCTTGCTGAAAAATCCAACAAAGAGAAAATCAAAGCCAACACAGAGAAAATCAAAGCCAACACAGAGAAAATCAAAGCAAACCAAGAGAAAATCAAAGCCAACACAGAGAAAATCAAAGCCAACAAAGAGAAAATCAAAGCCAACAAAGAGAAAACAAAGCCAACAAAGAGAAAATCAAAGCCAACAAAGAGAAAATCAAAGCCAACACAGGGGAAAATCAAAGCCAACAAAGAGAAAATCAAAGCCAACACAGAGAAAATCAAAGCCAACTAAGGGAGAAAATCAAAGCCAACACAGAGAAAATCAAAGCCAACAAAGAGAAATACCAACTAGCCAGATGACTGACTCTGAAAACCTCTGGACTCCCCAAGGAACACGTCAGTTCTGCATACGTCTTCTACAGCAGGCTGAACTTGCACATGTATAGAGCACATGCAGCTTACAAGAAAGACAGGATTTTCTACTTGGTAGTGTATTCCAGTTGAGGCGCGCTTAGGGGTGTGTGTGTGTGTGTGTGTGTGTGTGTGTGTGTGTGTGTGTGTGTGTGTGGTGTGTGTGTGCGCGCGCGCGCACAGTGTGTGTGTGTGTGTGTATTCAAGCTATGCACATAAGTGTGCAAGTCTTCATTGTAGTATGCACAAATGTTCTTGGTGAGAAATCAAAGTCTCATCCCATGTTTTCATGCAAATACACAATTTAACCTGAAAAAAACGCATCCTGATGTTCAAAGCAAACTGCTGACCAAAACACAACCCTGGTGATAAACCCCCACCTCCAAAGACCCTCCAGCACCACAGGATCACCCCCTCAGAACTATCAAAAAAGGACCACAAACCAACCCTCAAGGCATCGCTAGTCCATCCCACCTTCCCGTAAGTGTGCACAGATGGCTCTGTATCACACAGGGGGCCTGGCACACAGCCTGTGCATCATCTGTACAGATGGCTCTGTGTCACACAGGGGGCTGGCACACAGCCAGATTGTAATGTAATGTAATGATGCACAGCCCCCATCCAGGCCTGCAATGTAATGTAATGATGCACAGCCCCCCTCCAGGCCTGTAATATAATGATGCACAGCCCCCACAAGGCCTGTAATGTAATGATGCACAGCCCCCTCCAGGCCTGTAATGTAATGATGCACAGCCCCCCTCCAGGTCTGTAATGTAATGGTGCACAGCCCCCTCCATGCCTGCAATGTAATGTAATGATGCACAGCCCCCTCCAGGCCTGTAATGTAATGATGCACAGCCCCCTCCATGCCTGCAATGTAATGTAATGATGCACAGCCCCCTCCAGGCCTGTAATATGATGCACAGCCCCCTCCAGGCCTGTATTGTAATGTAATGATGCACAGCCCCCTCCAGGCCTGTATTGTAATGTAATGATGCACAGCCCCCCTCCAGGCTTGTAATGTAATGAAGCATAGCCCCCCTCCAGGCCTGTATTGTAATGTAATGATGCACAGCCCCCCTCCAGGCCTGTATTGTAATGTAATGATGCACAGCCCCCCTCCAGGCCTGTATTGTAATGTAATGATGCACAGCTCCACTCCAGGCCTGTATTGTAATGTAATGATGCACAGCCCCCTCCAGGCCTGTAATTTAATGATGCACAGCCCTCTCCTGGCCTGTACTGTAATGATGCACAGCCCCTTCCAGGCCTGGATTGTAATGTAATGATGCACAGCCCGATCCAGGCCTGTAATGATGCACAGCCCCCTTCAAGCCTGTAATGCAATGATGCACAGCCCCCTCCAGGCCTGTAATGTAATGGTGCACAGCTCCCTCCAGGCCTGTAATAATGCACAGCCCCCCTCCAGGCCTGTAATGTAATGTAATGATGCACAGCCCCCCTCCAGGCCTGTAATGTAATGTAATGATGCACAGCCCCCCTCCAGGCCTGTAATGTAATGTAATGATGCACAGCCCCCCTCCAGGCCTGTAATGTAATGTAATAATGCACAGCCTCCTCCAGGCCTGTAATGTAATGATGCACAGCCCCCTCCAGGAGGGGCTGTGCATCATTACATTACAATCCAGGCCTGACATCATTACTTTACAGGCATGGAGGGGAGCTGTGCATCATTACATTACAATCCTGGAGGGGGCTGTGCATCATTACATTACATAACAATCCTGGAGGGGGCTGTGCATCATTACATTACAGACCTGGAGGGGGCTGTGCATCATTACATTACAATACAGGCATGGAGGGGGCTGTGCATCATTACATTACATTACAGGCCTGGAGGGGCTGTGCATCATTAAATTACTTTACAGGCCTGGAGGGGGCTGTGCATCATTACATTACAATCCAGGCCTAACATGATTACTTTACAGGCATGGAGGGGAGCTGTGCATCATTACATTACAATCCTGGAGGGGGCTGTGCATCATTATATTACATTACAGACCTGGAGGGGGGCTGTACATCATTACATTACATTACAGACCTGGAGGGGGCTGTGCATCATTACATTACATTACAGGCCTGGAGGGGGCTGTGCATCATTACATTACAATAGAGGCCTGGAGGGGGCTGTGCATCATTACATTACAATACAGGCCTGGAAGGGGTTGTGCATCATTACATTACAGGATTGAAGGGGGCTGTGCATCATTACAGGCCTGGATCGGGCTGTGCATCATTACATTACAATCCAGGCCTGGAAGGGGCTGTGCATCATTACAGTACAGGCCAGGAGAGGGTTGTGCATCATTAAATTACAGGCTTGGAGGGGCTGTGCATCATTACATTACAGGCCTGAAGGGGGAGGTGCATCATTACATTACAATACAGGCCTGGAGGGGGCTGTGCATCATTACATTACATTACAGGCCTGAAGGGGGCTGGGCATCATTACATTACAATCCAGGCCTGGAGGGGGCTGTGCATCATTACATTACAATACAGGCATGGAGGGGTCTGTGCATCATTACATTACATTACAGGCCTGGAGGGGGGCTGTGCATCATTACATTAAAGGCCTGGAGGGGGGCTGTGCATCATTACATTAAAGGCCTGGAGGGGTATTGTAATGATGCACAACCCCCCTTCAGGTTTGGATTGTAATGTCATGATGCACAGCCCCCTCCAGGCCTGTAATGTAATGATGCACAGCCCCCTCAAGAAGGGGCTGTGCATCATTACATTACAGGCCTGGTCGGGGCTGTGCATCATTACATTACAGGCCTGGAGGGGGGCTGTGCATCATTATATTACAGGCCTGGAGGGGGGCTGTGCATCATTACATTATATTACAGGCCTGGAGGGGGGCTGTGCATCATTACATTACATGCCTGGAGGGGGGCTGTGCATCATTATATTACATTACATGCCTGGTGGGGGCTGTGCATCATTACATTACATTGCAGGCCTGGAGGGGGCTGTGCATCATTACATTACATTGCAGGCCTGGAGGGGGCTGTGCATCATTACATTACATTACAATCTGGCTGTGTGCCAGCCCCCCTGTGTGACACAGAGCCATCTGTACAGATGATGCACAGGCTGTGTGCCAGCCCCCCTGTGTGACACAGAGCCATCTGTACAGATGATGCACAGGCTGTGTGCCAGGCCCCCTGTGTGACACAGAGCAATCTGTACAGATGATGCAAAGGCTGTGTGCCAGCCCCCCTGTGTGACATAGAGCCATCTGTACAGATGATGCACAGGCTGTGTGCCAGGCCCCCTGTGTGACACAGAGCCATCTGTACAGATGATGCACAGCTGTGTGCCAGGCCCCCTGTGTGACACAGAGCCATCTGTACAGATGATGCACAGGCTGTGTGCCAGGCCCCCTGTGTGACACAGAGCCATCTGTACAGATGATGCACAGGCTGTGTGCCAGGCCCCCTGTGTGACACAGAGCCATCTGTACAGATGATGCACAGGCTGTGTGCCAGCCCCCTCTGTTACCAACCATCTGTCTGCATGAATGCCACGGGTTGTCCAGTGCTGACCTCCACGTCCATCTGACCACCTGTACTTGGCATGCCCAATGGAGGGTAGGTGCAGTGCTGAGTCACCTCCTCCCACTCCCCTGGCTTTGCCCCAGCACAAGAGGTAAGGACAGGTTCTGTAATAACTCTGACAATACTGTCTGTGTGTATGGAATGACACATTAAGTACAGTTCTGTAATAACTCTACATACTGTCTGTGTTGTATGGAGATGACACATTATAGTACAGTTCTGTAATAACTCTGACAAACTGTCTGTATGTTGTATGGAGATAACACATTATAGTACAGTTCTGTAATAACTCTGACAATACTGTCTGTTGTTGTATGGAGATAACACATTATAGTACAGTTCTGTAATAACTCTGACAATACTGTCTGTATGTGTATGAGATGACACATTATAGTACAGTTCTGTAATAACTTGACAATACTGTCTGTTGTATGAGATAGACACATTATAGTACAGTTCTGTAATAACTCTGACAATACTGTCTGTTTGTATGGAGATGACACATTATAGTACAGTTCTGTAATAACTCTAACAATACTGTCTGTTGTATGGAGATGACAGATTATAGTACAGTTCTGTAATAACTCTGACAATACTGTCTGTATGTTGTATGGATGGACACATTATAGTCAGTTCTGTAATAACTCTGACAATACTGTCTGTTGTTGTATGGAGATGACACATTATAGTACAGTTCTGTAATAACTCTAACAATACTGTATGTTGTATGGATAGACACATTATAGTACAGTTCTGTAATAACTCTGACAATACTGTCTGTAATGTTGTATGGAGATGACACATTATAGTAAGTTCTGTAATAACTCTAACAATACTGTCTGTTGTATGGAGATGACATTTATAGTACAGTTCTGTAATAAATCTGACAATACTGTATGTTGTATGGAGATGACACATTATAGTACAGTTCTGTAATAACTCTAACAATACTGTCTGTTGTATGGAGATGACACATTATAGTACAGTTCTAAAATAACTCTGACAATACTGTATGTTGTATGGATAGGACACATTATAGGAAAGTTCTGTAATAACTCTGACAATACTGTCTGTTGTATGGATAGGAACACATTATAGTACAGTTCTGTAATAACTCTGACAATACTGTCTGTATGTTGTATGGATATGACACATTATAGTACAGTTCTGTAATAACTCTGACAATACTGTCTGTATGTTGTATGGAGATGACACATTATAGTACAGTTCTGTAATAACTCTGACAATACTGTCTGTTGTATGGAGATGACACATTATAGTACAGTTCTGTAATAACTCTGAACAATACTGTTGTTGTATGGAGATGACACATTATAGTACAGTTCTGTAATAACTCTGACAATACTGTCTGTATTTGTATGGAGATGACACATTATAGTACAGTTCTGTAATAACTCTGACAATATTCTGTTTTTTGTACACATTAAGTAAGTTTGTAATACTCTGACATACTGTTGTTGATAGATGATACATTATAGTACAGTTCTGTAATAACTCTGACAATACTGTCTGTTGTATGGAGATGACACATTATAGTACAGTTCTGTAATAACTCTAACAATACTGTCTGTTGTATGGAGATGACACATTATAGTACAGTTCTGTAATAACTCTAACAATACTGTCTGTATGTTTATGGAGATGCACATTATAGTACAGTTCTGTAATAACTCTGACAATACTGTCTGTTTGTATGGATGACACATATATAGTACAGTTCTGTAATAACTCTAACAATACTGTCTGTTGTATGGAGATGACACATTATAGTAGTTCTGTAATAACTCTAACAATATCTGTCTTGTTGTATGGAATGACACATTATAGTACAGTTCTGTAATAACTCTGACAATATCTGTCTGTTGTTGTATGGAGATGACACATTATAGTAGTTCTGTAATAACTCTAACAATACTGTCTTGTTGTATGGAGATAACACATTATAGTACAGTTCTGTAATAACTCTAACAATACTGTCTGTTGTATGGAGATGACACATTATAGTACAGTTCTGTAATAACTCTAACAATACTGTCTGAGTTGTATGGAGATGACACATTATAGTACAGTTCTGTAATAACTCTAACAATACTGTCTGTTGTATGGATAGACACATTATAGTACAGTTCTGTAATAACTCTGACAATACTGTCTGTTGTATGGAGATGATACATTATAGTACAGTTCTGTAATAACTCTAACAATACTGTCTGTTGTATGGAGATGACACATTATAGTACAGTTCTGTAATAACCTGACAATACTGTCTGTATGTTGTATGGAGATGACACATTATAGTACAGTTCTGTAATAACTCTGACAATACTGTCTGTTGTATGGAGATGACACATTATAGTACAGTTCTGTAATAACTCTGACAATACTGTCTGTATGTTTATGGAGATGACACATTATAGTACAGTTCTGTAATAACTCTGACAATACTGTCTGTGTTGTATGGAGATGACACATTATAGTACAGTTCTGTAATAACTCTAACAATACTGTCTGTTGTATGGAGATGACACATTATAGTACAGTTCTGTAATAACTCTGACAATACTGTCTGTATGTTGTATGGAGATGACACATTATAGTACAGTTCTGTAATAACTCTAACAATACTGTCTGTTGTATGGAGATGACACATTATAGTACAGTTCTGTAATAACTCTGACAATACTGTTGTATGTTGTATGGAAAATGATCACATTATAGTACAGTTCTGTAATAACTCTAACAATACTGTCTGTTGTATGGAGATGACACATTATAGTAGTTCTGTAATAACTCTAACAATACTGTCTGTGTATGGATAGGACACATTATAGTAAGTTCTGTAATAACTCTGACAATACTGTCTGTAGTTGTATGGAGATGACACATTATAGTATTCTGTAATAACTCTGACAATACTGTCTGTTGTATGGAGATGACACATTATAGTACAGTTCTTAATAACTCTAACAATACGTCTGTTGTATGGAGATGACACATTATAGTACAGTTCTGTAATAACCTACAATACTGCTGTATGTTGATGGAGATGACACATTATAGTACAGTTCTGTAAATAACTCTGACAATACTGTCTGTTTGTATGGAGATGACAATTATAGTACAGTTCTGTAATAACTCTAACATACTTCTGTATGTTGTATGGAAGGACACATTATAGTACAGTTCTGTAATAACTCTAACATACTGTCTGTTGTATGGAATGACACATTATAGTACAGTTCTTAATAACTCTAACAATACTGTCTGTTGTATGGAGATGACACATTATAGTAGTTCTGTAATAACTCTAACAATACTGTCTGTTGTTATGGAGATAACACATTATAGTACAGTTCTGTAATAACTCTAACAATACTGTCTGTTGTATGGAGATGACACATTATAGTACAGTTCTGTAATAACTCTAACAATACTGTCTGTTGTATGGAGATGACACATTATAGTACAGTTCTGTAATAACTCTAACAATACTGTCTGTATGTTGTATGGAGATGACACATTATAGTACAGTTCTGTAATAACTCTGACAATACTGTTTGTATGTTGTATGGAGATGACACATTATAGTACAGTTCTGTAATAACTCTGACAATACTGTCTGTTGTATGGAGATGACACATTATAGTACAGTTCTGTAATAACTCTAACAATACTGTCTGTTGTATGGAGATGACACATTATAGTACAGTTCTGTAATAACTCTGACAATACTGTCTGTATGTTGTATAGAGATGACACATTATAGTAGTTCTGTAATAACTCTGACAATACTGTCTGTTGTATGGAGATGACACATTATAGTAGTTCTGTAATAACTCTAACAATTCTGTCTGTTGTATGGATAGGACACATTATAGTACAGTTCTGTAATAACTCTGACAATACTGTCTGTATGTTGTATGGAGCTGATACATTATAGTAGTTCTGTAATAACTCTGACAATACTGTCTGTATGTTGTATGGAGATGACACATTATAGTACTGTTCTGTAATAACTCTGACAATACTGTCTGTATGTTGTATGGAGATGACACATTATAGTACAGTTCTGTAATAACTCTGACAATACTGTCTGTATGTTGTATGGAGATGACACATTATAGTACAGTTCTGTAATAACTCTGACAATACTGTCTGTATGTTGTATGGAGATGATACATTATAGTACAGTTCTGTAATAACTCTGACAATACTGTC
>CM060346.1:366508-374008 GCA_030674155.1 Stramonita haemastoma
ATCAAACCAAAACAACAAAAACCTATCCACACGGATTATATATTAGAAGGAAGAAAAGAAAAAACAACAACAAAAGCAACAATACCATATGATAATACCCATCACCACTGAGGGAAATAACATAACAAATGTATGGGCATGTACACATTTAAGGTTTTAAAAAAAAAAAAATCATATAGTGTCAAACAAACAGCTTATATCAGTTACAATGTCACCGACCATTATTTAAGACTTAAGGAAAAGAATCCATGAAATGTCATTAAGCAACTTATGTCAGATTACAATATCTCCACTCTTTAGTTCATACTTATATATTAGGAGGAGGAAAAAGAAAAGAAAAAACAAAACAAAAAAAAACAAAAAAAAAACAAACGCAACAATGCCATATGATAATACCGATCTCCACCGAGAGGAAATAACATATACACTAACAAACATACAAACAACAAAAAACTAACAAACAAACAAAAGCAACAGACAACCAAACAAACAAACGAAAACCCCAAACAAAACAAAACAAAACAAAAAACAAAACAAAATATCACACACAAAAAAGACAAAATTGGGAGGGGGGAGGGGGGTGGGGGTGGGCAGGAATGGGTGGGGAGGGGGTGTCAAGGAGGAAGGGGGAAAAGACAAACAGCAAACAGAAGAATTATAATAAATAAAAATCCCTACACATATGAACAAAAACAAAAAACAAACAAACAAACAAAAACCCACACACCCAACAACAGCAACAACAACCAGAACAAAAAGTAAGGCCTTATCCACTAATCAAAATAATATAAATATAATAGTGCTAATAGTCCCATTAATAAAATTAATAAAATACTTTTTTTTTAATTTATACTGAAACTATTGAACTGGGTAAGAAAAAAAAATGCATAAAAAAAAAATTCTTCAATCTAGTCATCAGATCAGTGGTTTGGTTTTCTCCTTTTGAATTTGTAGAATATACACGTGTTTACATACATCACTTATTCCCTATCCTGTTCAAAATTAAATTATAGAAAAAACAAAAACAAAAAAGAAACCTTTCTCCACCTAACCTTTTCCCCCTTCCACATACATATATAGCAAGCAAAGTGTAGATTTTTCAGTCACAGTAAACCACACCTGAAAGATTTTTTGGGGTGAGCAGAGAGTACCAATATCTTTAGTCTGTTCTAAATATGGTTGATTGGATTGATGTGTAATTTTTAAACATTTTTGCATAAGCGCATTAAGTGATTTTTCAACTGATTTTTTAACTGATTTTTATTTTTGATACATTTTAAATGTTTTGGGAGCTTGTTCCATAAATCACTACCTGAATATAGGAAGCTTGTTTTGAAAAGATTGTTTCTGGGTCTGGGAAATGTTAGTACATGGTTATGCCTGTGCTCATTAATTTTGAATCTATAGGTGATCTTGGGAGGGGCATTTCCACTGACAACTTTTTGTACAAATAGAGCTTTATTGAAATAAAGCCTGTTTAGGAATGTAAGAATATTTGTTTCCTTATAAACATTGATGGTTAGGGAGCTTGATTTTAATAGGACAAGTTTTAGTGCTCTTTTATAGAAACGATGAATGAATTTCAAATTAGTTTCACTGCAGTTGTCCCAAAGAGATGAGGCATAGTCAACTATAGGCAAGATGTGTCCACAAAAAAAGAGTTTGCGTGAATGACTATCTAGAAAGTGTTTTATTTTTGATAGCTGACGTACCTTGTTTGTAAGATGTTTTCCTAATGCCATCACATGGTCAGTCCAAGTAAGACTTTTGTCGATAATTACACCCAGAATTCTGTGTGCGTCAACTTCTTCAATAATTTTTTGATCTATCTACAGAGGTTGAAATTTACTTTTTATTTTTTGCCTCTTTTGTCTTGCTAGTACGTACATACTCTTCGTTTTTTGTGCATTTAAGGACATATGGTTTAATTGAGTCCAAGTAATCAATTTGTTGATATTGTTTTGAAGTTTGAGTGTTAGTCTGTGGGGGTCAGTATCACTACAATAGAGGGATGTGTCATCAGCAAACATTTCACAGCTACAATCTAGAAATAAGGGTAAGTCATTTCCATATATTGAGAACAAAAGAGGACCCAATATTGATCATTGTGGTACTCCATATTTAATAGATACTAATTCTGATGTTTGATTATTTGCAGTTACCGGCTGCTGTCTATCTAACAAAAAACTTTTTTTTTAAATTGATTATTTCAGGTGTTAGTTTATATAGGTGAAGTTTACGCACTAGCAAGGAGTGATTAATTACATCAAATGCTTTTTCAAAGTCAACAAAAATTAGGCCTGTATAGTTATTTTCATTTATGTTGTGTAAGAAACTGTCAGTAAGTTGAGTTAGGGCTGTGTGACAAGAATAGTTTTTACGAAAGCCTGACTGATCTTCATTTATTAAATTGTTGTTAACAAAGTAGGAATATAAAGATTTTTGGATATGTTTTTCGATGGTTTTAGATAAGACCGATTGGATTGAAATTGGTCTGTAATTTGAAGGACAAGAAGAATCTCCAGATTTGTGGACTGGTATGACTTTTGCCTTTTTAAATATGAGAGGCAAGTTGCTTTTATCTATGCACAAGTTATAGAGATATGTCAGTGTTTCAGCTATAATAGGACCAGAAAGTTTCAATATTTTTCCATCCAGATTGTCAAGGTCACGTGTTCTGGAATTTTTGTTGAGAGATAGACTTTCCAACACGTCTTTAATTGTCATTGGCAATAATTCAACCGGTAATTTAATTTCTTTTGATTCAATATATTGTTCTAAGTATTGGAGATCATTTTCATTTGACTTATCACATGATATGATTTTAGTAGCGATGTTTGAGAAATGGGTGTTCAGTTCATCAGCTGTTATGTCTTTAACTGTCTTTTGGCTTTTTGATATAGGTCTATTACTTAAAATATTGATGGCTTTCCATACCTGGCGAGAGTCGGTAGTTGTGATTAACAGTTTTTGAAAATAATCACGTTTTGATCTGCGTTTTAGTGAAGTTACTTTGTTTCTTTGCATTTTAAATTCTTCTTTTGTACCATGGGTTTTCAAATAGTCTCTTAAGCACATTTCAGACTCTATATCTTTTGTTATCCAAGGAGGTTTAATTTTTTCTTTAACTCTTTTTTTGATGAAGGGGGCATGCCTATCATACACTGAAATAAATGTGGTAATCCAGAATTCTGCAGCTTCGTTGGGGTCTCTGATTTGATAAATGTCTTGGAATGGCGAGTTTATCAAGTCTGAAAGAAAGTCTTGTTCGTTGAAGTTATTAAATTTTCTGTAAAAGATGGTTTTATGTCCTACTTTGGGAATTTTGACACGATGTTTAAACCAAGTAAAACACACAGAATTGGGATCACTGCATCCACAGGAGGGGGCACATATTTCTGTTATGTTTCATTTTGTAGTAGTATAGATATAAATCTATCAAAGTTCTAGAGTTATCTGTTACCCGAGTTGGTTTGTCTATCAGTTGTTCCAGGCCATGCATAGTAATGTTGTGACTCCATTTAGGCTTGGGTTTTAAAAAATCGATGTTAAAATCCCCAAGAATAATTGTTGCAAACAAAACAAAACATGAATGTGTTCTCTCATACACACACTTACATGCATGCATCCAGCCAACCACAATGGCCATAACAGGACTCTACAATTCAACACACACACACACACACACACACACAACACACACACATGTGCGCACACTCTTACATCCAGCCGACCATAACGACCAGAACAGGACTCTACAACACACAAACACACACACACACTCCTCTCTCTCTCTCTCTCTCTCTCTCCTCTCTCTCTCTCTCTCTCTCTCTCTCTCCTCCCTCCCTCTCACCCTCCCTCCCTCTCTCTCTCTCTCTCTCTCTCTCTCTCTTACATCCAGCAGACCACAATGGCCATAACAGGACTCTAAAACACACACACACACACACACACACACACACACACACACACACACACAACACACACGCACGCACGCACGCACGCACATGATGGAATCCAGCAAAATGCAATGGTAGTACCTCGTAAAGACAGAAAATGAACAAGATGAGTAATTTCAATGATTAATTATCCTCTTACTTTTGTGCTAAAAGTTTTAAGTGCTTGCAAAACAGATTTAGAATCAATGCAAAACAGCACCTTATACATATTCATTGGTATATCTAATAAAAAATTTAAAGCCATTAACACAGCTATAAGGTCTGCAGTAAATATAGAATAACTTTTGCCTATATGATAGGATTTTTCTATCTTCAATGTTGGAACTACAAAAGCAGATCCAGCCTGCCCACTTTCAACTACAGAACCGTCAGTAAAAACTTTAAGATAATCACTATAGTTTTCGTCAATATGAGCTCTAGCTATAGCAGCTACAACAGGGCTTTCTTCTTTTCTGATATTAGTATAATCAATATCATACTCAGCTCTGTTTAGTTCCCACTTTAGAATGGTAGAAAAAGCTGGTCGAGGAGCTACACTTATGTTCATTCCTGAAGAAATGAACAGATCAGAAGTGTATGAGCTGATTGTTGTCAGTGATTGTATGGATTTGGCTCTCTTGGGAAAACTGACATAAGATTTTAACGCAAGTTCTTTTAAATTAGAATTCGGAATAGTAGAACCTCTTAAAATGTACTTTGCTGAAGCAAGGTGAATTTGCTCTTCAAAAGGTAAGATACCTATTTCAGCGTACATTCTTAAAGTTGATGCATGTACAGGAACGCCAATTGCCAATTTGAAAGACTTGCTATCTACACTCTGCATTTTTCTCAATAAATATTTAGGAGCAGAGAAAAAAATTTCCTGTGCATAAGTTAACTTCGAACGAACAAGAGCTGTTGCTAAATGAATAAGAGATGAAATATCTTGGCCCCATTGTTGTTTGCTAACAATTTTTAGGACATTTAGACTTTTTCTGGCTTTAGTCAGGACATGCTCTATGTGGTTATTCCATGTTAGTTTTGAAGTGAGAAATACCCCTAAAAATTTTGCAGTTTGTCTGTATTCTAATATAGAATCTCCAATTTGAAAGGAAGGTAGTACCTGTGGATCGTAGCCTGTATTGAAAAGCATCATATATGATTTTTCAGGGATAGCATTAATCCATTTTCTTTCATAAATGTATTTTACTTAACTCATGTTGATAAGCCTTTTTAATGTAGTTAAGAGATCGTAATTGAGTGTGTCTTTTCATGGTAACTTTCATCCATACGCATAAGTCATCTGCATACTGAACCAGTTCAATATTTTTGGACACTGCATTGGGAAGATCGTATGTTAAAATATTGAAAAGCATTGGTGCCACTACTGATCCTTGGGGATCCCCATATCTATAAACCTTGGACTTGAGTGTGTCCAATTTTTGTTTGTATAGATCTATTACTCAAAAACGTTTTAAAATAATTATACATTTATCCAGACAGACCAATCATTTTAAGCTTATGCAGTAATCGTAAGTGCCATACTTGATCACATGCTTTCCTGATATCAAAGAAAGTAGCAAGTACATTTTTTCGTCTGGCAAATTGATGCTTTATTTGAGTAGTAAGTTTAATAAGATGATCTATTGTTGATCGATTTTTCCTAAAACCTGCTTGACATACAGGAATAATATTCTTTTTCTCACAGTAATGAACAAGTCTATTCAATATTATTCTTTCCATTAACTTTCCTAGATAAGAGGTCAGTGAGATAGGTCTATAACTACTTAAATCGGATTTTTGTTTACCTTGTTTATGAATAGGTACAACTACAGATTGCTTCCATAATGATGGCATACTTCCTTCTGACCAACATTTTTGGAAAAATTTATGAAGAAATATAGTACAATTTCTAGGCAAGTGTTTTATCATTTCATTAGAAATAGCATCAATACCCACCGAAGATCTCTTGGAGCTAAGGGAAGAAATGGCATCCTTTAATTCTTGGAAAGTAATGGGGGCATTTGTATAATGGTCTTTATCTTCTTTCGGATCTGTATATTTTCCTAGGCATGCTTCCTTTGCTCTATAAATTCTGTTTTTTTCAGCTAACCCCTCTGAACGACTTGTCTCAGAAAAAATGTCTACAAAAGCTTCAGTCTCTTCAAAGGGGGTTGGGAATTCCTTATTGTCTAATTTTATGGGATAATCTGGTAAATGTATACCGTTTTTCATCTCTTTCAGTTTTTTCCATAACTTTTGTTGATCTTTTGAGCCTAATATGTCATTTTTACAAAAGGTTGACCAGTGCTGAAGCTTAGCTTGTGCTATTACTTTATTGCAATAATATTTTTGCCTTTTTCATTTCTAAAATTTTACTTACATTAGTCCTGTCTTTAAGATAGATATAAAAAGGTTTTCTTTTTGTATTGCCTTGCTATTTCACACGACTCATTCCACCAAACATTGCCAAAGCATTTATTTGACTTTACTAAGCTACATTTCGAAATGGATTTATTTGCTGCATTTATAAGAGCTTCAACAAATTTAGCATATGCTTCATCTATATTACTAGCTATAAATTCATCAGTATTACATTGAGAGAGAATACTGTGAAAAGCATTCCAATTAGCATTACGATAATTGAATTTGGGTATTTTATCCTCAGAAACATTGCTAGAGACCTGTCTGTTGTTTACAGTAATTACATATTGTGGAATTCATGGAAACGAATGGGCTGACAGCTCTGCAAAAGCTGCTGCAATGGACATTGATGCTGAAGATACAACACCTCTAAATCTTCCACTTAGTCTTCAGGAGGGCAACCATTTACTGGAAAAAGCTTGTTGGAACCATATTTGTGGCGCTCCACCACGAAATGAGTCGCTTAGCACATTACCCAATTTTGCGCTAGGAGCCTTAAAGGGAGGTGGGGTCAAGTTGTCAATTTTGTGATTTTGATTGATTATTAAACTAGATCTGTTTATTTATCATATAATGAAATATCAAGGTATAAATTGTTATTCCTTTTGCTTTTAAATGGTTTTGAAAATACCAAAGCACTCATTCTGACAACCTGTTACTAAAATAAACTTGCTCAGTTCTCATTTTGTCACATCCTGCAGTCTATCATTTCAATTTGTAATAATGTTGCACAGAATTGTCCGATTTTCAATCTGTTTTTTGTATTTGATAGCCACTTTATTGCAGATTAATAACTTGTCAATAACTAAAAATTGACCTCATGTGCACTCCGTCCTTATGTGGTGGAGCGTCACATTTATAATTTACGAAAGAATTCTTCAAGAGCAGAGTCATTGAGATGTGACAGAGTGTGCCATTGTCATAACAGACTGTTAAGAAGCCTGATAAATAGATTTCGATTGGACGCTTTCAGAACTAAATTTTGTAAAGAAATAAGATGTATATGTGGCTCTGATTTATCACCTAGACATATAATTTTTAACTGTAAACTGCTTCAACCCTATTTTCATGGTACTCTCATAGATAAGTTTTCAGTAATGTCATATGAAAAAGTATTGGATGATAATGTGATTATGTT
>CM060346.1:391508-409008 GCA_030674155.1 Stramonita haemastoma
TTAAGATGCGGCACAGTGTCTCATTATCATAACAGACTACTGGAAAGCCTGATATACAGATTTCGTTTGGATGCATTCCGAACTAAAATTCTGTAAACAAATAATATGTATATGTGGTTTTGATTTATCACCTAAACGTGTCATTCTTCATTGTGAAGTGCTTCAACCATATTTTTCCAGCACACTTGTATATCAGATTTCAAAAATGTCATTTGAACAAATATTGGACAATAATGAAATTATGTTGGAGATAGTTAACTGTTTAGTAAAAAGCCCTGTTGGCAAATTAATTAAAAAAAAATTTTTTTGTAATTGTTCATGCTTTAACCTCGTTTAAACTGTTCAATGCCCCCCCCCCCCCCCCCCCCCCCCACCTTGTATGATGATCTCTTTACATGTTTGTTTTTCCTTTATCTTATGCACACGTACACAAACACACACACATCATAGATAAACTTATAAAACGCATATATACTCACATACACTCACAAGCGCACACACACACGCACACACACACACACACGCATGCACGCACGCTCACACGCACAATAACACACACACACATCACACACACAAACATACAGAGACACACACACATACACACATATATGCACATATGCATGCATGCTCGCACGCACGCACGCACACACACACACTTATACATGCATACACACAAATACACACTCTCTCACTCACTCACCACACACACACACACACACACACACACACACACACACACACACACACACACCACACACACGCGCACACACACACACACACGCACACGCACACACACACACGCACACACACACACACACTCACACACCTTTTTACCTTGGCTCGCAAATACATACCTTTAGATATATATTCTTGTAAACGCGTTCACATACGCACGCACACCATATACATACATACATACAATACATACATACATACACACCACACACACACGCACACACACATACATACATACATACACTCACACGCGCACGCGCGTGAGCGCGCACACAATCTTTGAATGTGACACACTTTCATCTTTCTTTTTTTGTGTCTAATATCACTTTGAGTGAACAGACGTTAAACTGAAGAAAGTACACACACACACACACCAAACAAAACATAAGTGTGTTCTCTCACACAGATACACAGACACACACACACTTATACATGCATACACACAAATACACACTCTCTCACTCACTCACACGCACGCACGCACGCACGCATGTGCACACACACACACACACAAACGGGTTCGAGTCCGGTCGAGGAAATTTTCTTCCTGGAGTTAACATCAGTGCTGACTCCAGTCTCCCCAAAAGTCCTTCGGATGAGACTTTAAACCGAGGCCCCGTGTGCGAACGCACGCAGAACATCTTGCGCACACGTTAAATCCTGTTCCGCTTTTTGTAAGAGTAGGCCATCGTGTGCCGGTGGGAACAGATGACAATATTTACAAAACTGCATACACACGGGGACCGGATGAAAAAAAGCACATGATTGCTTATTCTGTTATCCTCGATATAAAAGAATAAATAAATAAATAAAATACACATGCATATACACACATCCATGCATGAAAAACACACACACAACACACCACACACACACACACACACACACACACACACACTGTTACATCCAGCCAACCACAAAGGCTATAACAGGACTCTACAATTCATAACACACACACACACACACAAAATCCTCCTACACACACACACACACACACACACACACACACACACACACACACACACACACACACACACACACACACACACACAAACACACACACACACATCTAAGGTGCAGTTTATAGGACATTACTTAACCTTCTGCAGATTATCACTGAAAAATCATTTCCAACTTATATTTAACTCATGGCCCGTTTTGATAATTTGGAGAGCAAAATTGTTTGATGCTGCTGTAAAAACTGATTAAAAAGAAGCTTGCCACTTTTTCTCTCTCAGACTAGTTACTTTCTGTCTTTAATATTTTTATTCTGAAATCACACACACACACACACACACACACACACACACACACACACACACACACACACACACACAGAAACACACGGGAGTAAGAGTGCTGCACATTGCACTCATGATCTGCTGACCTGGGTTTTATTTATTTATTTATTTATTTATTTATTTATTTATTTATTTATTTATTTATTCTTTTATATCGAGGATAACAGAATAAGCAATCATGTGCTTTTTTTCATCCGGTCCCCGTGTGTATGCAGTTTTTGTAAATATTGTCATCTGTTCCCACCGGCACACGATGGCCTACTCTTACAAAAAGCGGAACAGGATTTAACGTGTGTGCAAGATGTTCTGCGTGCGTTCGCACACGGGGCCTCGGTTTAAAGTCTCATCCGAAGGACTTTTGGGGAGAGTGGAGTCAGCACTGATGTTAACTCCAGGAAGAAAATTTCCTCGACCGGACTCGAACCCGGGTCTTTCAAATTGCCAGCGCAATGTTCTGACCACTAGGCTATCCGCCCCCCTTTGATCATGGTTTGATCATGTAAGAGGGTAATTTCTTTTCTGGAGTTAAGATCAGTGCCGACTTCACTACCCCCAAAAGTCCTTTGAACGAGACAATAAACTAAGGTCACATATTATGCAAATGCACACAGAACATCATGCGCACACATTAAAACCCGTTACGCTTTTCGGAAGAGTACGCAATTGTGTGCCACTGGGAATGGATAACAAAATTTACAAAAACGCATACAAACGGGGACTGGATGTTGTAAAAAAAAAGCACACAGGTGCTTATTCCATTATCCTCGAAATAAAAGAATAAACACTCACACATGCACACACCATAATGAAAGACACTGACGTTAAAAATAAAACATACTGCTCTAATAGTATTAACTTGCACAAAAGTTGTGTAAATCCACGAATGATTTAATGTATGTATGATGAACAATTTCTATTCATATACATTCATTTACCTATTTAATCATTTTTTTTATTTTCTTCATTTATTTGTTCATTAGGCCAATGGAAAACAAATCTTGAATGTTGCATGAAATGTCTCACTTACACAGCAGCAAAAAAAAAAACAATTGCTCCTTCAGTGTCAGACAGGGTCTCTGTAAAATAATATCCTCATGAAATGAAAAAGCTGAACTAGTTATGTCATAGCTGACCACCCATAGTAGACAGAACAACAATGATTGTTTTAAAAAAAAATCCACAGCAATGTATGAAGACATGGAACACCCAAAAACAACAGAAAAAAAAAAATACAACAGAGGTAAACAAAAACAAACAAAAAAAACACAGGCAAAAAACAAGAGCAAGGAAACAAGAGAGAAAAAAAAGCAGAAAAAACAACAACAGAACAAAACCAAGAAAAACACAGAGTTGTGCTTGCAAAGGATGGGCCAGCTATGGGGAAGTTTACACTCCTTGGGTGCTAAGCAGAGATTCTGTCAGTCCCAAAACCTGCACCTTTTCAGGCACACTCCCACATCTTTCACACCAACTAACTTCTCAGTCTCCCTGTGTTTTCCCTCTCCTCTCCCACAGCCATTTCAGTTCTCTGTCACAAGTCCAGTCCAAAGCTCCTTCTGCCCCACATGTCCCTCTGTGCTGATCCTGTCACACAAACAAGAACAAAATATTAATTACTCTTCTGGCTCACAAAATATAAATTAATTACTCTTCTGGCTCACAAAATATTAATTGCTCTTCTGGCTCACAAAATATTACTCTTCTGGCTCACAAAATATTAATTACTCTTCTGGCTCACAGAAAATTAATTACTCTTCTGACTCATAAAATATTAATTGCTCTTCTGGCTCACAAAATATTAATTACTCTTCTGGCTCACAACATATTAATTACTCTTCTGGCTCACAGAAAATTAATTACTCTTCTGGCTCACAAAATACTAATTTCTCTTCTGGCTCACAAAATACTAATTTCTCTTCTGGCTCACAAAATATTAATTACTCTTCTGGCTCACAAAATATTAATTGCTCTTCTGGCTCACAACATATTAATTACTCTTCTGGCTCACAGAAAATTAATTACTCTTCTGGCTCACAAAATACTAATTTCTCTTCTGGCTCACAAAATACTAATTTCTCTTCAGGCTCACAAAAAACTAATTTCTCTTCTGGCTCACAAAAAACTAATTTCTCTTCTGGCTCGCAAAATATTAATTGCTCTTCTGGCTCACAAAATACTAATTTCTCTTCTGGCTCACAAAAAACTAATTTCTCTTCTGGCTCACAAAATATTAATTACTCTTCTGGCTCACAGCCCTGTTGACTGACTTCTCCATTCATTTCTTCAGCAGTTTTTAGAACACTGAACAGATTTTTTTTCAGGCAGCGTGCTGTGGGCAAGTTGCCCCTGGAATGAACCATACTGTTGGCTATCCACACACAACACAAACCTCAAGAAGCAAATATGTGCAGTTATTTTTCTGCAGGTGTGCATACATACATGTACACACAAAATGGTGGATCGGTGGTCTAGAGGTTATGTACTTGTCTAGAAAGCAAAAAGTCTGGGTCGGAGTGTGTGGTGGTTTGAATACCGTTTGGGCCCAAAATTTTTCCCCCATCCACTAGATCATGAGTGATGGTCTGGGTGCTAGTTTTTCAGATGAGATAATAAACCAAGGTCCCGTGTGTTACACATCATTATTTAGCATAAGAGAACCCACAGCAACAAGAGGGTTGTCCTTGGCAAAATTATGTAGAAAAAAAGCCACTCTGATAGGGAAAAAAATACAATTATAGACAGGAAAAAGAAGGAAAAAAAAAAGGTAGGCACTGCTCTTGTAGCGACGCATTCTCCCTGGGGAGAGCTGCCTAAATTTCACGCAGAGAAATCTGCTGTGACATAAATTTGTATAAAATAAAATAAACAAAATAAAAAACAGACAACAACATTGGTATAAAATTGATCTGTAAGATGAAAACCTCCCCCCCCCCCCCCCCCCCAATGTGAATCCCCAAGCACTGCTGGCATTACAGTCCATGACTTCAGGTCTGACACTACCACTGAGCTCAGGGATATTTCTGATCAGATCAAATATATATATAAGGGGCAACACCTAGCAAACTATGGACAACACAATGGTATGGGAGATGATGCCTTTTGTCAATGATTCACTTGAAAATGACAATGATTCTGACAGTGATCGTGATGTACAACACCAGCTGGGTGTCACGCAGCAGACAAGCATTTTAGAGGACAGAGAAAAGTGCAAGTCAGCTTGCTTAATTAGCCCACTGAGTCCAAGTGTCCTCTCCCCAAAAAGTCCTTCGGATGAGACTTTAAACCGAGGCCCCGTGTGCGAACGCACGCAGAACATCTTGCGCACACGTTAAATCCTGTTCCGCTTTTTGTAAGAGTAGGCCATCGTGTGCCGGTGGGAACAGATGACAATATTTACAAAACTGCATACACACGGGGACCGGATGAAAAAAAGCACATGATTGCTTATTCTGTTATCCTCGAAAAGAATAAATAAATAAATGGTAGTGACAGTGAGTCGACCGACAGTTAAAGCAATAGCCAAAGTCAATCCTACTAGCCACACAGGATCGTGAAGCATGGAAAAAGATCTCTGTTGCCTCTTCTCTCATGTCCCCCCTACGTCCTTTGGGACATGGGACTGAGTGAGTGAGTGAAAGTCAATCAAGGCAATCTGGCAGTAGGAAATAGGGGGACGGGTCCTGTATGTGGTGTGGGTTGGAGGAGAGGAGGGGTAAACAAGAGTTAAAACCTGATCAGAGTACAATATGGATTTGATCCAATTGGTAAAGATGATCCGAAGTCAATGTATATTTTTATGGGGTTTATCTTGCCCTATTGTGGTCAAAAAGTTCAGTGTCCAGCAAAAATCTGCATTGATTATCAAATGAGCGCTTATTGTGAGGCAGGGGGAGTAACTGAGATAGGTGGCGCACAAGTGCTGGGGTGACAATGGAGTTGTTTACGCTGCCATTTACAAAGATTGTGTGCACCACAATAGAAGGAACTCCAACTCTGCGCTTGATTATTTGTCTTCAAAATTGCGTTGTTTGCATCTACAATGGCGTGTAAAAGTCTACACATATGTAAAAGAATACACACACACACACACAGAGCACAATAAAATAAATATTGATATAGGCCTGGTGGGGACAACCCATGTCAGAGGACATGACCACTTGTACACACAGATACCCCCTCCTTACACACACACACACACACACACACACACACACACATCCGGTATCTCTTTAAGTGGAAGGACGTAAAATTGAAGACTACACACACACACACACACACACACACACACACACACACACACACACACACACACACTTGGACTTTCATGCACACACACACATACGTGTGTGCGCACACACATACAGACACCATGAGCATGACGCATGCACACACACAAACACAACATATATGTTGAAATGAAGACAAACACACACACAGAGTTTGACACACACACACGCGCGCCTACACACACACACACACACATGCGCACACACACAATCATACAATCATATGCGCACGCGCACCACGCACGCACACGCGCACACACACACACACACACACACACTGTCCACCACATTGTTGATTGTTGTGAATACAAGTTTAAATGAAGACAATTTACAATTTTTGACCACACAGGAGAGACGGAACGTATTTGTCCAGGTTTGGGTTGAAATGTTGCTGTGCATCAGGGGGGAAATAAACCCACATTCATTATTGCACCGCTGGGCCAAAAACCTGCCAAAAACCGTAGATGACAATTATTACAAACGATTTTCTCACTGGCACCAGGCCCTTTCACTCTATTTAGCAATGTAGCAGAGAGCATGTCTCACTCCAACAACTAAAGCAACACCTAGTGGAGCCTGGCTTTGGGTTTCTGCTGAATAGGGCTCATTAGCCATGTTATCTGAAGTCAGTTATCAAAATTTCAAAGATCCAAATATACCTCATTCATTTTCCATTTAAACACTTATTTTCTTCCCCATAGTTTCCATACCACAGCTGTTTCGTCAATCCTATAGACCCTGATACAGAAATGGGAAGGAGCATCATTGTCTGCAGCCCCACGACTGTTCTAGGGTTCAAACATTAGAACTACTATTTCCAGATCCTGCTGTGATCTTGAAAGAGATGGGAACATCAGATCTAAACGTTACATCGACTTCGGTTATCGAAGCCGTTTCCTTCCTTTTCATCATCACAAACGATTCTCTCATGCACAAATTTCAATCATTTCATTATCAAGAAAAGCTGAAACGTGATGATGGAAGCCACAACGAAGTTGGAATGACAAGTCGCCACTTACCTTCAAAATCACACAATCACCGTGCATGTTCGACCTTTTACACAATGCAGCGTTTTACACATCTAACCACACAAGTTATGCAAAGTAAAATAGCTAGATGCAAATTGTAAAGACTGATCAAATTTCTTAATTAATTAAAATCTTTCAACTATCACCAGAAATTGTCTGTCGAAACATTCAGTGCTTCTCTGCAAGTGCGTCATCGTCATCCTTTCCGGCGTCAGCGTCATCCTTTCCCGCCACAAGGCTTTTTTTTTTTTTTTTTTTTTAAACTAGTGGTGATCTGAAGAGTACAGGCCATTGAGATGAGATGTTTTCGGAGACTCTTTGGCATCTCCTACAGTTTATTTATTTTATTTATTTACTTTTATTTATTTATTCTTTTATATCCAGGATAACAGAATAAGCAATCATGTGCTTTTTTTCATCCGGTCCCGGCATGTATGCAGTTTTTGTAAATATTGTCATCTGTTCCCACCGGCACACGATGGCCTACTCTTACGAAAAGTGGAACAGGATTTAACGCGTGCGCAAGATGTTATGCGTGCGTTCGCACACGGGGCCTGGGTTTAAAGTCTCATCCGAAGGACTTTAGGGGAGAGTGGAGTCGGCACTGATGTTAACTCCAGGAGAAAAATTTCCTCGACCGGACTCGAACCTGGGTCGTCAAATTGCCAGCGCAATGTTCTGGCCATTAGGCTATCCCGTCCCCCTGTGACCACATAAGCAGCAAA
The DNA here is from genome assembly GCA_030674155.1 of Stramonita haemastoma. Lineage (NCBI taxonomy): Eukaryota > Metazoa > Mollusca > Gastropoda > Neogastropoda > Muricidae > Stramonita > Stramonita haemastoma. Next base: position 399,584 of record CM060346.1, read on the forward strand.
GAAGTGCACGACAGAATCCAGCAACCCATTCGTCACTAGGGAGACCTTTAATCAATCGTAAAGAAATGGTACAGGCATGTCACAAGATCAAAAGGACTAGCAAAAACAACACTGCAAGGCACTGTCCAAGGAGGAAGAAAAAGAATTGAATTGAATACATTTTATTTAAAGAGGGTCATGGCATAAACAAACACGTTTTTATACAACCCGCCCTCTGGGCATAAAAGAACACAAATATCTAACAAAAAAACCTCTCAACCAAACGACAAACAATTTCTTTTTCAAAGGAAGAGAAAAAACAAAGTCAAATCAAACAATAGAAGATGTAAAGCAAATAACTATTATAGGAATGCAACTTTAAATACCAGACTGGAGAGAAGAGACAGACAGACAGACAGAGAGGGAGAGAGACAGAGACAGACAGACAGAGACAGACAGACAGACAGACAGACAGAGACAGAGACAGAGACAGAGAGAGAGAGAGAGAGAGAGAGAAATGAAAATGAAAATGAAAATATTTTTTATTGAACATCAGCCTTGGGCCACAATTCAAAACAAAGTGGGAGATGGGGGAGTGGATGTGCGTGCATATACAAATTTGTTCAAAGTCTCACCATAAAGCAACAGTACACACCTGCTACAACGCATCTTTTTCCCTATTTGATCTAGATCTACTTACTTTACATAAGCTCTACCACTGCCCTTCTTCTCTGAACAGCACGGAATAAAAATGTCGCTAACTGCACTGAACGACATCTACTACGTGCCTGGAGAAGAAAAGGCATAGGCACATGAAGAAGATCTTTCAGGTAACTGGTTCGTAAATCTGTATATAATGGACAAATATATATTAGATGGTATTCATCCTCAATAACGTTTTTGCACAAAAAACAGTTTTTATCTTGGATGTTGTTGCTGTATCTATTGAGATTGTTATTTAAAGGAAGAACATTCATTCTGGCCTGAGACAGAGCTACTCTGAAACAATAAATATCAATACTATGAAGATACAATTCTTTTTCAAAAACAGTCTTAAAAGATCTATATGATGCATACCTATTACTCTCTCTCATGACACCTGACCACTCCTGAATAAACATATCTATTAATCTTTGCTTGAATGCACTAAGGAATCCCTGAATATCACCAACATCCTGTTGTAGCCACACAATATTAAACCCTGAATTGCACAACAATTCCCTTACACTTGCTACCCAACATTTTTTACCTTTCTGATCTAGAATTAATTGCATTTCGTAGGCCTGTCTTGGCAACCTCTGATTACTCATTTGTAGTAATTTTAACCAATATCTAACTGCACAAATATATGAGTTTATAAATAAAGGATATCTGGCAACTTCCCCATAAACCATTTTATTTGGCGTTTTAACAGGAACTCCCAGAAAACGTTTACAAGCCATCAAATGTATTTTTTCTACATGTTCTAAGCGATTTAAACCCCATACTTCAGATGCATATAGCAATATTGGCTTAATTTTCACATCAAAAACTTTAAAGTAAACCTGGCAAGAAATATCTTTGTTTTTTTGAAATGCTCTAATTAAACTTATTAGTGCTTTTTTCCCTTTTACACACAAATGTTCTGTACCCAGCCTATGACAAAGTCTTGTCGTAAAAACATACCCTAAATAACAATATTTATTTACAACTTCTAACTTTTTATCTCCTAAAAACCATTCCTCATCCTTACCCAAAATCCCTCCTTTCCTAAAGACCATAACTTTAGTTTTATCTGTATTGATGTTTAATTTCATATCCACACAACACTTTTGGAGAATATTCAACTGATTCTGCAGGCCTACAGGAGTAGAAGACAACAAAACAACATCATCTGCAAAAAGCAAAATGAACAATTCTACGGCACCTGGTATCAGTTGTACACCATGTTTTCCTTTCTCAGACATATGAGTTGCTAGTTGATTAATAAACATTCCAAACAAAGTAGGACTCAAGACACACCCTTGTCGAACCCCTAAAGGGCAGTCAAAAAAATCTGAATATTTGTTGTTGGATCTAACACAAGATATCAAACTACTGTACATTGCATATAGGGAACAGAAAAATTTTCCTCTAACACCTTGGTCTCTTATCAATTGTAGTAGCTTGTCATGTCTTACTGAATCAAAAGCTTTTCTGAAATCAACAAAAGCAACATATAATTTTTTTACTCCGCTGAGAAAAGCATTTTTGAATAATAGAGTGTAGACAAAAAATATGATCAGTTGTTGAATAATTTTTACGAAAACCAGCTTGACCTTCTGAGATCATTTCATTGTCTTCCAACCACGTATAAAGCCGCTTGTTTAGTATTATACTATAGCATTTGGAAATTGTACTCAGCAGAGAAACCCCTCTATAGTTGTCAACATTTTCAATGTCACCTTTCTTATAGATTGGTATAACAATGGCTTTGGCCCATTCATTTGGGTAAATGCCTTTTGAAAATAGTGTATTGAATAATTTATGTAAAAAAGGAACTGTAATTGTACTACCAATCTTCAACATTTCTGTGGTAACGCCATCCATTCCGCAAGCTTTGCCACATTTTAATTTGTTAACAGCATTAGCCACTTCCACTTCAGTTATTTCCGAATTTAATATATGATCCTCTTGTTCAGTCAAGCCAATCCCGCCATTTTGCATATTTCTTGACATATCATCATCAATAGAAAACACCTTTTTAAAATGATCATACCACTCACTTATAGATATATTATTAGTATTAATTGATCTCTGCTTCCCACAACCCATTCCAGTTAGTTGTTTCCAAAATTTAGAAGAATCTGAAATATTTGATGTTAACTGTAATACTTGGTCACGTCTAAACTTTCTTTTCTTTATTTTAAGTATTACCTTGTAACTCTTTTTTGCTTCTATATACATTAACCTATCTTCAGTTTTTCTAGATTTCCTAAAAGTTCTTAATGTCTGTCGACTTTTAATTTTGGCTTGATGGCATTCATTATCAAACCACACGGAAGATTTCTTTGGTGCATTGGGATATACTTTCTTCAGCATACAACCACTAGCAGTTAACAAGCAATGTACAAAAATATCCAATGCACCATTCACATCTTGTTCTAAAACACTTTCTGCATCTTGCAATCTACCTTTTATAGAGGTATCATTTAGTTTGTTCAAGAACTCATGTTCTTTTTCTGTATTCCATACATGCTTTTTAAAACAAAACTTTTTAATTTCCTTGTCTTTCCCGGCACAGCTAATAATGGATGATACAAAAGTAAATACCACAGGTAAATGATCAGATTCAGTCGAATCTTCAACACTGAATGATATATCATGGGACATCATGAGCAAATTATATGAAATGACAAAGTAATCAACAGTACTAGATCCTGCACTAGATATAAAAGTATAACTTCCATCACATTCATGCTCACTTAGACCATTCAAAATAACTAAATCAAAAGCATTACACAACTCTAGCAGCTGATCCCCAAACATATTTTTGGAATCATCCTGAGATTTTCTCAGAAAAGGGGACTTTTCATCATTTTCCTCATAGATTTCCATGTTATCTACATTGATACACATGCTATTTTCAGAAGCTGTTCTTGCATTTAAATCTCCACATAGTAAGGTATGAAATTTGTAAGATGCGTGTAAGTCCAAAAAACATTGTTCCAGCTTTTCAAAACCATAACCATTTTCTTTACATTTCCATACAGCAGAATCATGAGGGGGTACATAAGTGCAAATCCAAAAGATATCTAAATCTGTTTCAAACAGCTTTCTATCAATACTCACTATTACTGTATTGTCTAAGTTGTATTCAACTTGTGAAACTAAACTCGCAAATTTCTTTTTAATTAAAACAATAACACCACCTGAATACCTGCCTTGCTTAGATAGCTTCTTTGCTTTAGAATTGAAAATGACATAATCACTGAAAAGAGCTGATTCAAATTCTGTAGCTACAAATGTTTCTGTGAGGCAAATAAAGTCATGGGATTTTAAGTACTGAATAAAGTCAATGTTGTCTAGTTTTGAAAATAGACCATTAACATTAAAGTTTAAAAATTTAATTCTAATACTTTCTGCTTTACTTACTGAGTGATATACATGTTCTGACTTGCTTACTTTGTGAGAGTCATCATACCTGACTTTTCCCCTTTCTAATCTACTAATGTCATTGGCCCGGCTGATGTCCTATTTAGGAGGGGAGCCCCGTTGAATACGAGTTCTGGTGCGTCCCCTGTCTTGAGCACCCTGAATGCGCTCATTTGACAACATACGTTGAAAACTGTGGACAATACTGTCTTGACTGATAACCCTTTTTCTGCCTGTGTTCCTTTTGCCACTTTTCTTAATGTCAGGATGTTGAGACTGCTTGCCTTTAGCAGGAGGTTGTTCTGTTTGAGGCATGGCATTGTCAGAATTAGTGGGAAGTGCTGCTGTTTCCTTTCCCTCTTTATCTGACTCTATCTCAGACTGAACCAAATCAGGAGTCCCATATTTATCCCCTATGTTTAAGTCCCTGATCTCACTTCTACCCTGTTGTCTGTCTGACCTCTCACGACTGCTATCCACATCTCCTAGTTCATCAGTAGTCTTTTCTTTTGGTCTCTGTCTGTCTCCTGTATCAGACAATTCAGTGTCTGTATCAACAGTTGTGTCCTTACTAAGTGTCTCATTTTCCTCTCTATTTCTAGAGAAATTAGGAGTTGTTTCAGCCTGACCTGTAGTCATGGACAGATCTGATTCAATCATTTCCTCCTGTTTATCTTTTTTATCAAAATTCCTGGCATCTGTATTGTCCTTTGCTCTATACCTTCTTTTGTTAAGGCTGTCTTTATTGTCATGTTTTGTGTCATCTTTTTCATTTTCATAAGTCAGTGAACGATCCCTGTAAACACTGTGTGTGTCGTTAACAACATCTGCAATTTGTGAATATTTACTGTTTTGCTTGACAGTGTGCTTGCTTTTAGGATCCTTTTTCAGTGTATGACTTAGCTGCCTAGAATTTGCTAGGGCTTTGTGACTGGGTCTCTGATACTTTTCAGACTTTCTTCCTGGTGCATGCGTTTTCTGCACTGCCTGACTGTATGACCCCATACCTGGGGCAACAGGTCTGAACTGATGGCTGTACATACCGGCCACAGACCAGTCACTGCTACGTGACTGCTGGTATTGGGAAGTGTCCTGTCTTTCCTGTCTGCTCCGCAGTCCCTCAGCAGTGGTGGGAGAGTCTTCTCCTCGTCTGCTCCGCAGTCCCTCAGCAGTGGTGGGAGAGTCTTCTCCTCGTCTGCTCCGCAGACCCTCAGCAGTGGTGGGAGAGTCTTCTCCTCGTCTGCTCCGCAGTCCCTCAGCAGTGGTGGGAGAGTCTTCTCCTTGTCTGCTCCGCAGACCCTCAGCATTGGTGGGAGAGTCTTCTCCTCGTCTGCTCCGCAGACCCTCAGCAGTAGTGGGAGAGTCTTCTCCTTGTCTGCTCCGCAGACCCTCAGCATTGGTGGGAGAGTCTTCTCCTCGTCTGCTCCACAGACCCTCAGCAGTGGTGGGAGAGTCTTCTCTTCCTCGTCTGCTCCGCAGACCCTCAGCCGTGGTGGGAGAGTCTTCTCTTCCTCGTCTGCTCCGCAGACCCTCAGCATTGGTAGGAGAGTCCTCTCTTCCTTGTCTGCTCCGCAGACCCTCAGCATTGGTAGGAGAGTCCTCTCTTCCTCGTCTGCTCCGCACACCCTCAGCAACACGGCGAGGGGGAGAAGTAGGCATGTTCTGTCTTGCCCATCTTCCTTGTAGCCCTCCAGTAGCAGGGGATGCAGCATGACCCCTAGATTTGTACCTAGCATAGATCTGACCTTCTCTCCACCCCTGGTGACCCAGATGTTCCCGTGCTCTATAATCCTGACTGGCATTTTCATGATAAAAATGGGTTTTATTCATCATCCTTTTTTGCAAAAGACTGTTATCTGCTCTGCTCTCACCAGGATCACACCTATTGTTTCCATTACTTCCAAACTGCTTATGGCGTGTACCTGGATTTTGATGGTTGTAAGGATTTGGGCGATGATGTCTGTACGCAGGCTGTGTGGGTGGCTTCTCTTTAACATGCAGCTTTCCATTGAAGAAGTATGCTACTCTGCCTTGGTCTCTGTGAAATTCTACCATGGTCTTCTGATGAGCTGTAAGGTCTGAGGTCACTCTGATGTTGCTTTGCCGAAGTCTCTCACGCAGCTCCTGGTCTCTTAGGATGGCAAGCTTGTCTCTCCATCGACAAAACTGGACCAAGAGTGGACGTGGAGAGTTGTCCTGATGTGGGCTGCCTATTCTGTAGGCACTTCTGATGTCTGATGTCTTCCAAAGTTCGTGACTAGAGGAGTGAAAGTTCAAGACTTCTGCAATCAGTGCTTCACTGGTCAGTTCTGTCCCTCTTCTGATTTCATCAACACCAAAGAATCTTAGATTGCATCTGATATTTTGTGCTTCCACAATGTCTACTTTGTGTTCCAGCTGGTCTAAACGTTCCACAATGGCCTCCCTGTCATCTTGAAGCTCACGGACATCTTCAGCATTCTTTTGTAAGCCTTTCTTCACATCAGCCAGTTCCTTTGTTAAATGTCGGAAATGTTCCTCCTGACAGCGAAATTTCTCTTCCAATGTTCTGTTCATGTTTGAAGAGTGTAACTGGAAACTGTTTGTCAGTTGTGAAAATCTCCATTCAAACAACTGTAAGAGAGTTGGTTCTTCCGATCTAGGATTCATGTCAAGACTTTTGCGAAGTCAATGAGGCGGAGTATAATGTAGACTAGTAAGTAGTAGCCATTCACAAACAAAAGCAGGTAGTCACTGGAACATTTGACCCTGAACTCTTGAACCCAACACCTGAACCAAGATGCATGAAAAAGACAAAAAAACGAAAAACAAAAATCATGCGCCTTTGCCTGGTTTGACAGCAGTCCCCACTGCCTGATAAGGCTAAAAATAGCTTGCATACAAAAAGTTGCAATAGGTTTGAAGAACATAAATTATAGCTGCAAATAACTAAAGAACCATCCCATCGGCAATTCTATAATTTATGCACAAGTTACTCCATAGTTATATCTACCTATATGCAGAATTCCAGACTTATTGACGAAAGCGTTCCTTTGCAACTTTATAAAAATGTGACAGCCACACAATAAGCATCCTGTGTCAACACTGCTCAGTCCAGTCGCCGAGAGAGAGAGAGAGAGAGAGAGAGAGAGAGAGACAGCATGATTTTGCAAATATTGAACATTTCTAAAAAGCATCTGACCATCTAGTCATGTAAATAATCATACTAATAATAACAAGAACGATGATGATGATGATAATGATAATTTTTTGATAACACAAATAACTACAATGAGGATCACAAAAATGACGCTAATGAGGATGATGGTGTTGAGGATGATGATGCTGATGATGCTGATGATAATGATGGTGATGATATGAACAACGACTACGACAAATGACAAACGGTAAGATACATGCTGAGTGACAATAACAGTGTTGATAATAGACAGGTTCAATACACGTTTGTGTTCTATACATGTTTGGAGAAAAAAAATCTCAAATCAGAGAGATTCATTAAGTAATTAAACAAGCTGGTTTAAAATCTCGAAAATTAGATTCACATTTTAGGAGCTCTGGAATATCATTCCATAGCCATCCTCCAGAGTACATAGGGCTACACTAATAAAGACTAAATGTTGTGAAAGGAACATTTATTTTGTGTGAATGTTGATAACTATTATAGGTAAACATATTCCTAAGAGAATGCGGAGTCTTACGATGGAGTACTTTAAACATGAGAATGCCTTTATTGTATTATATATAATATCAATTTGGCTAGTAAAAGACTATAAACCAGGCCCCGTGTGCGAACGCACGCAGAACATCTTGTGCACATGTTAAATCCTGGTCCGCTTTTCGTAAGAGTGGGCCATCGTGTGCCGGTGGGAACAGATGACAAAATTTACAAAACTGCATACACACGGGACTGGATGTAAAAAAACCACATGAGTGCTTATATCCATTAGTAGCCTAGTGGTCAGAACATTGCGCTGGCAATTTGACGACCCGAGTTCGAGTCCGGTCGAGGAGATTTTTCTCCTGGAGTTAACATCAGTGCTAACTCCACTCTCCCCAAAAGTCCTTCGGATGAGACTTTAAACCGAGGCCCCGTGTGCGAACGCACGCAGAACACCTCGGGCACACGTTAAATCCTCTTCCGCTTTTCGTAAGAGTAGGCCATCGTGTGCCGGTGGAAACAGATGACATTTACAAAACTGCATACACACGGGGACTGGATGAAAAAAGCACAAGAGTGCTTAATCCATTATCCTCGATATAAAAGAATCAATCAATCAATCAATCAATCCTCTATATAAAAAATAAATAAATAAATAAACACACGCGCAGGCGCACAAAAAATTATTTCATGAACAATTTCGGTCACAATTTCACCCCATAATAGTGCTAAAAGACTGCAAAGATTGTAAGACTGACTTGGACTCAACACAGAATAATACTCGTAGCCTATATACTAATATTGTATATTACTTGTATGGTGCCTGTGTACGATTGGATTCCATCCCACTGTGGTCTTTGAGGAAACCATTGGGCAGTTAGCCACTCTGTATCATGATACCTATGATTCAAAAGATGGGCAAGATGTAAATCATGAAGTCTGAATACACAGATTTCTCTGCTCAGAACAAGTCATTTCTGTCCGACTGTTGACAAGTCTGATAGACAAAAAAGTAATGCCTACTTTATACACAGATTTCTGTGCTCAGAACAAGTCATTTGTGTCGTAGACTGCTGACAAGTCTGATAGACAAAAAAGTAAAGTCTACTTTATACACAGATTTCTGTGCTCAGAACAAGTCATTTGTGTCGTAGACTGCTGACAAGTCTGATAGACAAAAAAGTAAAGTCTACTTTATACACAGATTTCTGTGCTCAGAACAAGTCATTTGTGTCGTAGACTGCTGACAAGTCTGATAGACAAAAAAGTAAAGTCTACTTTGTACACAGATTTCTGTGCTCAGAACAAGTCATTTGTGTCGTAGACTGCTGACAAGTCGGACAGACTCAGGCTCCATGCTCTCAAACGAAATTCACTCCACATGTGATCAGATTACCATACTTTCTGTCTTTTTTTTTTTTAATTCTTTTTTTATATCGAGGATACGGGAATAAGCACTCATGTGCTTTTTAACATCCAGTCCCCGTGTGTATTCAGTTTCGTAAATCTTGTCATCTGTTCCCACCGGCACACGATGGCCTACTCTTACGAAAATCGGAACAGGATTTAACATGTGCGCAAGATGTTCTGCGTGCGTTCGCACACGGGGCCTCAGTTTATAGTCTCATCCGAAAGACTTTTGGGGGCAGTGGAGTCAGCACAGGGGGAAAATGTA
>CM060346.1:414008-424450 GCA_030674155.1 Stramonita haemastoma
TGATGTTTAGAATTAGGATTTGTGCACAGCATTTCAGTGATATTTTGTCTAATCAATTCAACTGGAATACCCCCTCAATGTTGAAAATGATACAGATTCCACACGATTGAAACATTTATTTATTTATTTATTCTTTTATATCGAGGATAATGGAATAGGCACTCTTGTGCTTTATTTTACATCCAGTCCCCGTGTGTTTGCAGTTTTGTAAATGTCTTCTGTTCCCACCGGCACACGATGGCCTAGTCTTACGAAAAGGATTTAACGTGTGCGCAAGATGTTCTGCATGCGTTCGCACACGGGGCCTCGGTTTAAAGTCTCATCCGAAGGACTTTCGGGGGAGTGTGGAGTCAGCACTGATGTTAACTCCAGGAGAAAAAATCACCTCGACGGGACTCGAACCTGGGTCGTCAAATTGCCAGCGCAATGTTCTGACCACTAGGCTATCCGTCCCCCCCCCCCCCCCCCCCCCCTATAATAATAACCCATTAGGCCTATACTACACACACAAGTCAATAAATAAAAAAACTGTGACGCTCCACCACATAATGAGACGGAGTGCACATGAGGTCAATTTTTAGTTATTGACATGTTATTAATGTGCAATAAAGTGGCTATCAAATACAAAAAACAGATTGAAAATCGGACAATTCTGTGCAAAGTTATTACAAGTTGAAATGATAGACAACAGGAAGTGGCAAAATGAGAAACGGACAAGTTTATTTTCGTAACACGTTGTCAGAATGAGGGCTTGGGTATTTTCAAAACACATTTAAAAGCAAAAGGGATAAAAATTATGCCTTGATATTTCATCATAAGGTAGATAAACAGATATAGTTTAATAATTAATCAAAATCTCAAAATTGACAACTTGACCCCTACCTGCCTTTAATGGCTCCTAGAGCAAAATTGGGTAATGTGCTAAGCGACTCATTTCGTGCGGAGCGTCACTTATTTGAGTCTGCCCCTCTCTTTCTCCAGGTTGTGTTTATCTGTCATCAACACAGGCCTGCAAAGCACTGGACAGGGGGGGGTGCTGCCAACAGCAATTATAATAGCCTGGCCTGGCCTAGAGGCTGGAAGGAAGGGGTGGTTTAACAGAGGGAGGGGGGGGGGAGGCTATAGGCTCAAGTTTCTGTTTAGGTACACTGTATAGGCCAACCATGTGTGTGTGTGTGTGTGTGTGTGTGTGTGTGTGTGTTTCTGTGTGTGTGTGTGTGTGTGTGTGTGTGTTTCTGTGTGTGTGTGTGTGTGTGTGTGTGTTTCTGTGTGTGTGTGTGTGTGTGTGTGTGTGTGTGTGTGTGTGTGTGTGTGTGTTTCTGTGTGTGTGTGTGTGTGTGTGTGTGTGTGTGTGTGTGTGTGTGTGTGTGTTTCTGTGTGTGTGTGTGTGTGTGTGTGTGTGTGTTTCTGTGTGTGTGTGTGTGTGTGTGTGTGTGTGTGTGTGTGTGTGTGTTTCTGTGTGTGTGTGTGTGTGTGTGTGTGTGTGTGTGTGTGTGTGTGTGTTTCTGTGTGTGTGTGTGTGTGTGTGTGTGTGTGTGTGTGTGGTGTGTGTGTGTGTGTGTGTGTGTGTGTATGTGTGTGTGTATGTGTGTGTGTGTGTGTGTGTGTGTGTGTGTGTGTGTATGTGTGTGTGTGTGTGTGTGTGTGTGTGTGTGTGTGTGTGTGTGTGTACATAAGATTGGTGTTTGCTGTACTTTTAAGTTTGATGGTGATAATATCGCCAATTTAGTAATCAGTAATATATAGAAAGCTTTCCAAGGTATTTAGGATTTCACATTTTCTCTTTTTTAAGACATGATAAAAATCGAAGTTGATAACGTGATATCATCTCCAGAAGTGGCCATGCCACATGTCTGGTTGTAGACCACTTCAGTCACTGCAGATCCTCTCCTCTCTCTCTCTCTCTCTCTCTCTCTCTCTCTCTCCTCTCTCTCTCTCTCTCTCTCTCTCTCTCTCTCTCTCTCTCTCTCTCTCCTCCCTCCTCCCTCCCTCCCTCCCTCTCTCTCTCCTCTCTCCTCCCTCCCTCCCTCTCTCTCTCTCTCTCTCTCTCTCTCTCTCTCTCTCTCTCTCTCTCTGATATACCCAGTCTCTTTACTTCTTTCTCTTATTTCTCTCTTTATTCATTCTTGATTTCTTCCTTTCTTTCTTTAAAAGTTGACTGTTTTATTTAATAGTCAATTCGGTCACTCATTCCTGCATTCATTCCATCAATTCTTATTGTTCTATCTGTTACCTACTCTGCTATTATGACCTTTCTTTGGGTATATGTTTCCTGATTTACCCAGTCTCTCTCAAGCTCAAGCTCTCTCTAGCCTCTTAGTTCTGTCTTTCTGTCTGTCTGTCTCTCTCTTTCTCTCTATGTTCAAGTTTTGACCTCTGTTACTTGAAAGTATTACATTTTTGTTGAAAGAAGATTTGACGTCACTCACTAATCCTTCCTCCCAGACACACAGAGTAGGGCAGGCCCGGCTGCTTTCTTCAACTCTGACAGTAACAGTAGTAACTAGGCTAGCAGCAGTCAGTACTAGTATTACTATTACTGTTATTGCTGTTACTCTTACTATTATTATAGTATTATTATACGTCATCTATAACGGAATGAATCTAGCATTGAATGAATGAATGACTGAATCGATCCATGACGGAATAAACACAGGATGAAGAAGAAGAAATCAAACAGATCTGGCACCCATCTTGCATTTAGATCAGTTAGTAGGCCTAGTTAGAAGTAGTAGGAGTAGTAGCAGCAGTAGTAGTAGTATTTTGTATTTTTGTATTTGTATTTTGTACCACTTTATGTCACGCAGATTTCTCTGCGTGAAATTCGGGCTGCTCTCCCCGGGGAGAGGGCGTCGCCACATGTGCAGCGCCTACCCATTTTTTTTTCTTTTTCCTGCATGCAAGTGTATTTGTTTCCCTATCAGAGTGGCTTCTTTCTACAGAATTTTGCCAGGGACAACCCCTTTGTTGCCGTTGGTTCTTTTACGTGCGCTAAATAGTGATGTGTAACACACGGGACCTCGGTTTATCGTCTCATCCGAAAGACTAGCGCCCAGACCACCACTCAGGGTCTAATGGATGGGGAAAAAGTAGTAGTAGCTGTAGCAGTAGCAGGCGGGGGAGGAGCAGGAGGAGGAGGCAGCACACACACTGCCCTGCTGCTGCTGCTGCTGCTGCTTCTTCTTTATATTTATATTTATTCTTTTATATCGAGGATAACAGAATAAGCACTCTTGTGCTTTTTTTCATCCGGGTCCCGTGTGTATGCAGTTTTGTAAATATTGTCATCTGTTCCCACCGGCACACGATGGCCTACTCTTACGAAAAGCGGAACAGGATTTAACGTGTGTGCAAGATGTTCTGCGTGCGTTAGCACACGGGGCCCCGGTTTAAAGTCCCCCCGTGTCTGTCTGTCTGTCTGTCTGTCTGTCTGCCTTTCTGTCTTTGACTTGAAGATGCTGCTGCTGTAGGGGACAGATAGCCTAGTGGTCAGAACATTGCGCTGGCAATTTGACGACCCGGGTTCGAAACTGCATACACACGGGACTGAATGAAAAAAAGCACAAGAGTGCTTATTCCATTACCTTCGATATAAAAGAATAAATCAAATCAATCAATCAATCTCTCTCTCTGGGGGAGGGGGGGGGGACGGATAGCCAAGTGGTCAGAACATTGCACTAGCAATTTGACGACCCGGCTTCGATTCCGGTCGAGGAGATTAATTTTTCTCCTGGAGTTAACATCAGTGCTGACTCCACTCTCCCCAAAAGTCCTTCAGATGAGACTTTAAACCGAGGCCCCATGCGCGAACGAACGCAGAACATCTTACGCACACGTTAAATCCTGTTCTGCTTTTCGTAAGAGTAGGCCATCGTGTGCCGGTGGGAACAGATCACATTTACAAAACTGCATACACACGGCGACTGGGTGAAAAAAGCACAAGAGTGCTTATTCCATTATCCTCGATATAAAGAATAAATCAAATCAAATCAAATCAAATCAAATCAAATTAAATCACATCTCTCTCTCTCTCTCCTCTTCTCTCTTCTCTCTCTCTCTCTCTCTCTCTCTCTCTCTCCTCTCTCTCTCTCTCTCTCCTCTCTCTCTCTCCTCTCTCTCTCTCCTTCTCTCTCTCTCTCTGTCTGTCTGTCTGTCTCTCTCTCTCTCTCTCTCTCTCTCTCTCTCTCTCTCTCTCTCTCTCTCTCTCTCTCTCTCTCTCTCTCTCTCTCTCTCTCTCTCTCTCTCTCTCTCTCCTCTCTCTCTCTCTCTCTCTCTCTCTCTCTCTCTCTCTCTCTCTCTCTCTCTCTCTCTCTCTCTCTCTCTCTCTCTTCTCTCTCACTGAATTTCTCACCTATTTCCTAAACATGTTTACCAACAGAAAATGTTTACCATCCATATTGGGAAAGTTTTATATTCATATTTTGCACTCTCTATGTTGATAATCACGTGTAAGGAATGTAAGTGATTTCTATGTAAAATTTTAACTAATAATCCTTTAAACAAAAAAAAAACCCACTGAATAACTTTGTCCATGATATATAATTAGAAACATATTTTTTATGATTGTAATCATAAGATTGATAAAGCTATTAGGGTATTAATGTCCAAAAAATGTGCCTTACAGCGGATAGATTCCTCTTGTGTTCCGTTATGATTTTATTCAGAATTTAAAGCATGCATTTCCCTTAGAATGAAGTTTATTGATGAAATGTGCGAGAACCAGTGAATATGTGTGTGTGTTTTGTGTGTGTGGTGTGTGTGTGTGTGTGTGTGTGTGTGTGTGTGTGTGTGTGTGTGTGTGTGTGCGCGCGCGTATGTGTGTGTGTGTATGTGTGTGTGTGTGTGTGTGTGTGTGTGTGTGTGTGTGTGTGTGTGTGTGTGTGAGTGCGTATGTGTGTGTGTGCGTGTGTGTGAGTGTGTGTGTGCGTGTGTGAGTGTGTGTATGTGTGTCTGTGTGTGTGTCTGTGTGTGAGTGTGTGTAAATCATTATCCAATTTATAAATATTTTATGCAAATTCTTTTAAACATCTGGGATGTTATATGTAATTTTTATTGGTAGTAATTCCCCCCCCCCCCCCCCCCTTCCAATAAGGATATTAGTTATTTTTTTTCCCTTTTATCAAAATGCATGATTTATATCACTTGTATAACTATTGACAGATGGTGGTGGATTGATGTTTTCCGTTGTTTATTGCATTACGTTCTCTTTTTAGCTCTTTACCTATTAGCCCCCCCCCCCCCCCCTTCCGTTTTTTTCTTTAATAATCAAAATCATTTCATTGTGACTTCTGATTTTTGTCTTCTGAATGAGTGCAACTTTTATTACCTTATCATATATAGTGTCCTTATTCTTGTATGATGTTTGGTACTGCGTATAGTTTTATTGTTTAGTATACTTTTATATATAGTGTCCTTATTCTTGTATGTTGTTTGGTACTGCGTATAGTTTTATTGTTTAGTATATTTTTATATATAGTGTCCTTATTCTTGTATGATGTTTGGTACTGCGTATAGTTTTATTGTTTAGTATATTTTTGTATATAGTGTCCTTATTCTTGTATGTTGTTTGGTACTGCGTATAGCTTTATTGTTTAGTATATTTTTTATCTTGATCTTATTTCTGAAAAGGGCGGGGACTGGATGTAAAAAAGCACAGGAGTATCTATTGTGTGTGTCTTTCTCTCTTTGTCTGTCTGTCTCTCTTTACCCCCTCCCCACCCCCCTTAGCCAATAAGTGCAGAGCTACCCAGTATAAGTATATAGTAGGCCTACAGTTGAAGGTGAAGCTTACCACTGCTCCCACACTGCCCCCCCCCCCCCCCCCCCTCCCCCCCTCTGCCTTCACCTGTAAACCAACTAAGCAGTGCCCATCCCTCCTCCACCACCTCCCCCCATGTTAATGTACCATCCCTCCCTCCTCCCCCCTCTCCTCCCCCCCCCTACACCTGTTAACCAATACCATCCCTCCCTCCTCCTCCTCCTCCACCACCCCACCCCCTTCTAAACCAATATAATACCACCCCTCCCCTCCCCCCCCCCCCCCCCCACACTCTTATCTTCACTTGGCCATGCCAGTGATGTGTCCTTAACTCATTCTCGTCCCTAGTTGGCTCAACACACTCCAATGCAGGAACCAGGTCGGAAAGTACCTCACATCAGGTTTAAACTGCTTAGCACAGCGTTTTCTATCCACACAGAGGAAAACGCCCCCCACAATAAGGCAGGCACTGTAAGGATGTTACACTATTCCAGCTCCCATCTTCTCTCTGTTGAGCTGATGGTTAAAACACCATTTCATTCCCAGAGACCATACCTCTCCACACTGACACTAGATAGAGCAGCAACAAGCTGACAGCTCAACAGCAGTGTCAGTGTCAGTCTGTACATGTGGCAGCTGCTACATCAACAGCAGTGTCAGTGTCAGTCTGTACATTTGGCAGCTGCTACACATCAAGTTGGTCACACTATTAAAGTCGATTTTTTTTTTTCAAAACACCAGTGACAAAATAAATTTATAGTTTAAACTAACCCTTCAAAAGTCACTGGACTTCACACATCTTGGTAAAGAAAAGTTAGAAGACATAAAGAAAAATATGGAAAATGCACGAAAAAAAATAGCGTGAGAGAACAGGAGTAAACCAGGGAATAGTGTCACCCCCCGAAAAGAGGATGAAGAATAACTAAAGGAATAAAGAGACGGGGGGGGGGGGGGGGGGGGGGGGGGGAGAAAACCCCTTCTACATTTCCTCTCTGCTCCAAAGCATCCATTTTATCACTATGTTCACTTATAGACATCACATACTATGCATCCACCCCCCCCCCCCCCTCTCTCTCTCTCTCTCTCTCTCTCTCTCTCTCTCTCTTCTCTCTCTCTCTTGTATCTTTGTCTATTTCTTACCTGTTGTTTGATACTTGGTAAGGTTTTATCCCTGAAAAGGGCGGGGACTGGATGTAAAAATATGCACATGTGTGCTTATCTATTATCCTCCAATAAAAGCCTTCTTGCCTTGCCTTGCCTTGCCTTGCCTTCTCTCTCTCTTCTCTCTCTCTCTCTCTCTCTCTCCTCTCTTCTCTCTCTCTCTCCTCTCTCTCTCTCTCTCTCTCTCTCTCCTCTCTCTCTCTTAAGTAGTTTTTTTGCTGTTGTTTGTTTGTTTAATTTTTTCCTGGGGGGAAGGCTCTTGCTTTCATTTGTCTTGTGGTATCTCCTTAAATTGTTGTATGGTTTACTGTAAATCCTGTTAATTCTTGTTACTGTTTTATTTATGTGGGCCTCTTGTGAAATTTCTGTTCCTCTGTTATCTGGGCCTCTTGTGAAAACTCTGCTCAGCTAATTGTTCCCCCTTGAGTGTGTGCGTATGTGTGTGTGGGTGGGTGGGTGTTCCTTCTGAGAGTTGATTTAATGTTAGCCTATTGATTAATGTGGGGTTTTTTGTTTTGATTTTGACTTATAATGGTGAAGGATGCCTGTCAAGGACATTGCAATCTCCATCCCAGGAGGGGTCAGACCGTCTGGTTTATGTGTGCTGTGCCAGTTACTACTGATCAATCGCTGTTTTCAGGTTGTGACATTGAACAGACTTGTGTGCATACACACCTGTGTATGAATCACTCTCCCAGTGCTCCAAATTATCTTCGTTCTTGCAAAGACATTCATTCGTGTGCAACAACGCAAGCAGAAACATTGTGAATGTGAGCACTGGGAGGAATTCTCCCTGATTGTTGCTGAGGGACCTTGACAGTCACTGGACAAAGCGTGTTCAACTTGGTGATTGGGCATCGGTGATTCACCCAACTGTGGAGTGCGTGATAATCGACATCTTGTGACATTTATCACCAAATCACCAGTGAAACGAATAAGTCACCTTCAGAAGTGTGTGTATTATTGGACCACCCACAGCTCATATACATTTTCTTTTTGTTTTTGTCTTGTTTTGTTTGTTTTTGTCTCTTATATTGGCCATTTTATATTGTTGTTAGTTTGATTGTGTCTGTGTGTCTCTGAGTAACTATTGAATTTTTTTTTCTTACATTACATCATACCCCTAATTGAGTGCCCCACTCACATCCCCTTTATTCCATATAAAATAGATTTTTCACCCTTCCTGTTGCTACATTACATTGTTGTTGGTTGGATTGGGTTATAGATCTATATTTATATACACTGTTGGTGTTATTTTTCTGAGCTACTTGAAAGCAGTCTTTTTTCTTTTTCCCCCTTTCTTTCTTACATTTCATCCTTCCCCCTATTGAGTGCCCACTCCCCTTTATTCCTAATTATCTCTCATTGATTGTCACCTTCCAGTTTTTACACACATTATCACATCGAGCAACTAAAATCAGTCTAGTTTTTTCACTTTTTTTCTTACTATTCATCCTTACCCCTATTGAGTGCCCACTACCCTTTATTCCTATTCATCTCTAATTGATTTTCACCTTTTCCTGTCTTAGGACACATTATCACATCTCCAGCAAAAACCAACACAACTGATGCATTCAAGACACAACACGTGGCCCTCTAAGGAAGGCCTACGAATTTGTCACTTAAATATAAATCATGCAGTCAATAAAATTGAAGACATATCAACACTTATTAGAAACCATGGCAAACCATTTCACATACTAGGGCTATCTGAATCAAGACTCTCGAAGCACATAGTAGACACTGATCTATATATCCCAGGATATAAAATCATACGAAAGGATCCACAAAGGCAAAAAGAAACAGGAATCATCATATACATTAGTGAATCTATAACATTCAAGCGTCTCATTCATCTTGAACATTGTGATGTAGAATCTGTCTGGTTTGAAATCTCCATGAAAGGTTCACCACCTATTGCAATGGGATTCTGCTATAGGAATCCAGCAGAAAGAAAAAATTGGATAGACAAGTTTGACGAAATGATGAATGTAGTTCTATTAGAATCCAGGGAAGTAATACTACTAGGTGATTTTAATATTGATTTAACAAAAGTAAATAATATATGGACGCAAATTACAAATTCATTCAACCTTCACCAACTAGTTAGTTTACCCACAAGAGTCACACCAAATTCAAGCACAATAATTGATCACATCTACGTATCAAATCCCAAAAAACATCATAGAAACATGTGTCCCTGTCTATAACTGCAGCGATCACTACCCAGTCTGTACTACATGGTCAAAAAAAGGAGCAAAAATTCCCAAACCTGGACATAAAACCATAACATATCGTTCTTTTGCAAATTTAATGAACAGCTTTTCCTTCTTGATCTAAGTAACTCTATGCTCTCAGAAACATTAAACATTACTGATCCAGACAGGGCCATTGAATTCTGGATAAAAACCTTCACTGAAATCTACAACAAACATGCTCCACTTAAAACCATAAGGGTCAAACATGTCCCCCAAACCGCCTTGGATTACAAAAGAACTAGAAGAAGCATGTTATCTAGAGATTTATTAAAAAAAACATAAATATCATGAAGAGTCAAATAGATTACGAAACGCCATAAAACTCACAGAAACGTCAAGAAAAAAAAGAAATATTTCCAAGATTTACTGTCTTCCAAACAAAACTCAAAAATTATTTGGAGGGCCATAAATCAAATAACAAATAAACAATCATCTTCCAAATCAAATGTAATCAAAGATGTTACTGCTGAACAACTCAACAAT
The DNA here is from genome assembly GCA_030674155.1 of Stramonita haemastoma. Lineage (NCBI taxonomy): Eukaryota > Metazoa > Mollusca > Gastropoda > Neogastropoda > Muricidae > Stramonita > Stramonita haemastoma. The sequence continues at coordinate 423,669 of CM060346.1, forward strand.
CATTTCATAAACGTCTCTACTAACGTTGTTAACAATGATGATTCAAAATCCAATAACCTCAACACATTAAGACAATACTGCCAAGACAAGCATATTCCGTCAAAACTTCACATACCATTCATTTCAGTTTTTGAGGTCTATAATTATTTAATTCACCTCAAACAATCAAGGACACGAGGTCTTGATGGAATAGACAGCAGAATTCTGAAACTGTCAGCTCCAGTTATCACAGACACCCTAACATATGTATATAACCAATGTCTTGAAAAGAACTATTTCCCCAATGCCTTCAAAACTGCTAAAGTAATCCCCATCCACAAATCGGTGACACTTCAGATCCCTCAAATTATAGGCCAATCTCTATTATATCCCTCCTTTCAAAACCCTTCGAAAACATATAGATAAACACTTAGTCCCGTCATATAGACACTAACGACCTTCTCACCCTAATCAATCAGGATTCAGACAAAATCACTCATGTCATACTGCACTGACTAGTCTCATAGACAATTGGCTATCAAACATTAATGAAAACAAATTTTGTGGAGTATTATTTGTAGATTTCAAAAAAGCATTTGATACAATTGACCACACACTCCTCATCAGAAAGCTAGAACTGTACAATCTATCATCAGATAGTCTAGAACTACTTGCTTCTTATCTTAAAAACAGACAACAGTGTGTCTCAACAACTACATCCACATCCAATCTAAAACCCATTCATTATGGAGTACCACAGGATCTATACTAGGACCTATCTCTTTTCCTATACATAAATGACC
>CM060346.1:424550-427050 GCA_030674155.1 Stramonita haemastoma
TTATAATGCTTATCAAATGTTGCTTGATTTGGATAAATCTGGAAAGAACTGCTGGGCTACTAAGATCAGACAAATTCTATGTGATACAGGATTCAGCTTTGTTTGGCTTCAACAGGGAGTAGGTGATGTTAAAGCTTTCTTACGTTTATTTAAACAGAGACTGACTGATTTATTTATCCAAGAATGGTATAGTACAGTTAGGGACAGAGACAGGTATGACAGCTATAGGAGTTTCAAAACAATATTTGGTAAAGAAGAATATCTTCTACAGTTAGATAGTTACTGCTTTAGAGTTGCTGTATCACAGGTGAGATGCAATGCTCTGCCACTTAATAACAATGTACATCGATATAGCGAACGGAACCAAAATAAAGAATGTCCATTTTGTAAACCAAAAGTTGAAGATGAACAGCATTTCCTTTATGAATGTTTCATGTATAATGATTTAAGAGTCAAATTTCTAAGTGATTGTGTGGATAGACCTTTACACGATCTCCTTAAAGCAGAAAACACCAACAGAAATAACAGTTTGTCTAGATTTATTTTCCACGCCATCAATAAGAGAAAGGCATTACTGTATTAGGATAGTTAAGTTACAAACGAAGATAACAGCTACCATTTTGTAATAAATCTATGTAGCATATGCACAAATAAAGATAATGGTTCCCTTTTTGTTATTATTTAAGTAGCCATATTTATAGTGGTGGATCTCTTTTTGTTTGTTTGTTTGTTTTGTTCTTATTTTGTGTTTGTTTTGTTTCCCAGACGTAAGAAAGGTATATTTAGATAGAATTGTGATTTTGTTTGAAACAAATGCCCTTTTATGTATATTATGTGCTTTGACATTATGATTTTTCAATGAAATTGAACATGATAAGTATGATGTACTTTCGAGTTTTGCCCATTGCAGGACACTTGTCAACTTTCCCACACCAACCATATGTATTGTGGCCCAATGCCGATGTACATTAAATTTCTGAGTTCTGAGTTCTGAGTTCTCTCTCTCTCTCTCTCTCTCTCTCTCTCCTCTCTCTCTCTCTCTCTCTCTCTCTCTCTCTCTCTCTCTCTCTCTCTCTCTCTCCTCTCTCTCTCTCTCTCTCTCTCTCCTCTCTCTCTCTCTTGATGAAGGCTGTATTCATATCTCATGTTTTCAACTTTATTCTGAAAGTTAACTATTATAGAGTTTGATAAATGTTGTCTTATCTCAATGTTTTAAGTTTAGTTAGTATGTGTTTTTTTAAATATACTGTGTAGTTATTCATTTTTGTGAATGCATTGGCTATTTCACAGAGATTGATCATTACAATATATATATAAACTATGAGTATTTTATTTACAATGTGTAGATTTCATTTTTATAGCTATGTTGAATTTGATTTGTGTGTCACTAGTTAGTGATCTCTCCCCCCCTCCCCCCCCCCCCTCTCTCTCCTCTCCCCTCTCTCTCTCTCTCCTCTCTCTCTCTCTCTCTCTCTCTCTCTCTCTCTCCTCTCTCTCTCTCTCTCTCTCTCTCTCTCTCTCTCTCTCCTCTCTCTCTCTCTCTCTCTCTCTCTTTTGAAACATCTAGGATGTTTTACGTAACTTTTTTTTTTTCCTTCTTTCTTTTTATCTTATCAATTTTTTTTTTTAATAGTTTTTATTGGTAGTATCACTCCCCCCCCCCTCCAATAAGGATATTAGTTAAATTCCCCCCCCCCCCCCTTTTTATGTTTTTTTCTTTATCCAAATGTATGATTTATATTACATGTATAACTTTTGACAGATGGTGGTGGATTGATGTTTTCAGTTGTTTATTTCATCTTGTTCTCTTGTTTGCTCCGTACCTATTAACACTTTTCTTTTCTTCCATAGTCAAAATCTTTTTATTGTGACTTCTGATTTTGTCTTTTGAACGAGTGCATTTTTTTTACCTTACCATATATAGTGTCCTTATTCTTGTGTGTTGTTTGGTACTGCGTAAAGTTTCATTGTTTAGTATCTTTTCAACTTGATGTATCCCTGAAAAGGGCGGGGACTGGATGTAAAAAAGCACACGTGTGCTTATCTATTATCCTCGAATAAAATACTTTGCCTTGCCTTGCCTTGCCTTGCCTTGCCTTGCCTTGTCTTGCCTTCTCTCTCTCTCTCTCTCTCTCTCTCTCTCTCTCTCTCCTCTCTCTCTTCTCTCTCTCTCTCTCTCTCTCTCTCTCTCTCTCTCTCTCTCTCTCTCTCTCTCTTCTCTCTCTCATTGATATTCTCTCAGTATGATGTTCAAGTTGAAATATTAAAACAAATTTTTACAATGGCTTATAATTGAAATTGACGTCATCGCATTAAACACTAACTCCTGGGGAAGGCGACAGCTGAAATATTGGGGATTACATAATGGTATATGCTGGCTGTTCTACTTTTTCATGACATGAAAGCCCTGGACATCAACCTAGAGAACTGGGAGGAGGTAGCGGCTGACCGCAGCAAATGGCGCAGTGTTCTCCACAAACAGCTGAAGTGTGGTGAAGAA
>CM060346.1:439550-447050 GCA_030674155.1 Stramonita haemastoma
CTTCTTCTAGGATAATATGGCTTATTATTTCTACAGTGAATAAGCTTCTGAACAAAACATAAAAAATGAAATACTATTAACAACAGTCAGTTTCCCCCATTTTCTGCTCCTCTCAGCGGCTAATTACTTCAACCTATCCCAACCCAGATGGGGCCAGCTGGTGCTAATTATAGCAGGAACTGATCACACTTGGACTAGGTAAACGCAAGGGGCACTCTAAATTTAGCATACTGGACTGAGTGTTATTGAATTTGTGTTTTGTGATATTAGCATTACAATGTACCCCCCTACCCCCTCCCTGGATTTTGATGTTTGCATTTGTCCAAGGCTGTATGACTTACACAACGTGAAACAGCAGGTGAAATAGATTAAGAGATGTTAAAACATAAGTTTTTACAAGCACAACTTTTCAAATGTTGCATCAGTTTTAAAGGTTGGCAACAAATCATCATAATCTTACATACAACAAATTACACATATTCATCTCATTTCTTAGGCATCATTATAATTCATGTCAAACGTATAAATTAAAAGCATTTCCGAATTGGATGATTTTGTAGCGTCTTCTTAGGTATAAAGAACAAGGCCTGCAGATTCCTGGGATTTTGGGACTGATCCTCGTCCATAGTGTGGGCATTACTGTGGTCAGTGTTTTGTGTGAAGTAGAGTGTGTGTTTTTAAACTTCCTTTTTGGGTGAACTTCTTTCCACAAAAGGTACAAGTGTATGGTTTTTCTCCTGTGTGGATTCTAATGTGACGAGTTAAAAGTTGTTTCCTGGTAAACTTCATATGACAATATGTGCACTTGTGTGGCTTTTCCCCTGTGTGGGTTCTGATGTGGTAAGTTAAAGCCTGTTTCCTGGTAAACTTCATATGACAATATGTGCACTTGTGTGGCTTTTCTCCTGTGTGGGTTCTTATGTGGTGAGTTAAATCATGTTTTGTGATAAACTTCATATGACAATATGTGCAGTTGTGTGGCTTTTCTCCTGTGTGGGTTCTAATGTGGCGATTTAAAGCTTGTTTCTGGGTAAACTTCATATGACAATATGTGCACTTGTGTGGCTTTTCTCCTGTGTGGGTTCTAATGTGGTGAGTTAAAGCCTGTTTTGTGGTAAACTTCTTATGACAATATGTGCACTTGTGTGGCTTTTTTCCTGTTAAAACCTCACCACACTTTATGCATGTGCATTGATTGTCTTCAGCTTGTACAATTCCTGCTGCCTCCCTTTCAGGTGTGTCACAGTTGTCTTTTGTGATGTGACCATTATCAGCTCTGCTGTGTATGGATATGTCTTTCCTGATTCCATTTGTAGTCTGTAAGAATGTCTCTATATTATTCTTCAGCTCTTCAACACCACACCTGTCCATAACACCAGTGAACAACAGGGATTTGTGAACACATACAGTGAAGTCACACGTGTCCTTGATCAGTTTGACTTCACCTGGGAAAGAGACACCTGTACCAAGGATCCCATATTCAGCAGCAACAGTTACACCTTCTGTTACATCATGAATATCTGCAGTGTTGTCACAGTTACATGTACAGCCAGTAGGAACATTTTCAATATCCTCTGCTTTAGTGCACCAGTACTCTGTGGTTTCCAGCTTGCACTCTATGTTCTGAAAGTAGCTAGTTGTCTGTTCTGGGAATCCACAAGTCTCAGGCAAGTGTTGGACATGGTTATGTTCAGTCACAGAATCTGTGTTGTCAGCTGTGTTGGTCTGTGCTGAAGAGTCCTCTGTCTTGATGTTGGCTTTGCTGGGTTGCCCTGGGTCATGTTGGAGAACTGAAGTAGTCTGTAATAACAACAACAACAACAACAACATGTCTTGAAAGTTGCTAGAATCAAGGTGACAGCTGTGTTCAGTTCTATACATGTTACAGTTCTTCTAACTGCTGTGTGTTTGTCTGAGCGCTAGTAATATTCAAGGAGCTGAGGTTTTCTATCTACCTCTTTCATAGTTTTATGACTAAACGCTGAAGCAGTTATGGCAATTAGCACAATATTTGTATATCTTTTTGTCTTTTGTTCACATGTATGTGTTTCCCTTTGTCTTAGATAAATCATCAGATGAGAAAACAGTAAACAGTAAAAATTAGCAACAGTTACTAGAAAAAAATGTGTATCCTTTTTCTGTGTATCTTCAGCAAGGAAATGTTCATAAGAGGTTGTGCATTTCACACCCTGCCCCCTTGTGTGTTTGGAAAGATACCAGCATCAACAACTGCCACAGATGATGTAACACGTCAATAACTCATAACCCCCCCCCCCCCCTCTACATACACACACACATACCCCATAAACAATATCTCTACCCCAAAGCAATCAGTTGTCACCACATTCAGCCCACTGACCACACTTGGGCTAGGTGAAAGGAAGGGGCATGCTAAACTTAGCACCCTGGACAGAATATTACTGAAATTGTGGCTATGACACATTATCTCTACCCAAAAGCAGTCAGTTTCCACCACATTCAGTGCCTTTCAACTGTTATTTATTTCATCCCATCTCAACCCAGCTGGGGCCAGCTTGTGCTAATTATAGCAGGAACTGACCACACTTGGACTAGGTGAAAGGAATGGGCATGCAAACTTAGCACCCTGGACAAAATTATATTGAATTAAATTTTGTGCCTTTGACCCCCCACCCCACCCCCCACTTTATTTCACTGCATCTCTATACCAACAGCCACTGCCTGTCATTAATAAAAGAAAATTCTTTGAAAGACTTGGAAATATTCAAATTACAACGAATAAGTCAACGTTCGGTGGACAAATGCAATAACAACTGGTTTAATATGTAATGTGTAAAAGGTTTTTTTTTAGTACATATAATGCATGTAGCAAGTTTAGATGGGAGCCGGGATAACCACTTTCAATTTTGTTTTTACAAAATTCAAACACTCATACTCATGTGTTTCAGTTTTTGAGTCTGCACACACATGCCCACCTAGGACATATCTTCTTAAGGTTTTTCCTTTTTCAAATATGCATATATATAGATATAAACATATATATATATATATATATATGATTTTTTTTCTTGGATGGAAGGCTTGATGAAAAAAGTAATTGCACTGTTTAAGTTGTGTCAGTTATTGATGTCAGCTCATTGCCAAGGCCTGCACAAAAATGTTGTGATGTTGTACAATGTTGTGTTGAAATTGCCTTCAGCTGTGACAAGCTCTTAACAGAACAACCTACTTTCTCCTTCACAGGAGAATAAATCCTCTGAAGTCTGAGTATGGCTGCCTATATTGCAAGGTACTTGAAAATAGTCATACATGCAAATTTCTCATTCTGTGTGCAATTTCAATTTCAGAGTGATTCCCAGGTGGAATTAGTGAGTCAGAGGGCACATTCTGGGTGACCCCCAAGAATGTTAAGCTGGGGAACAACATCAACAACAACTCAATGTACCATCTGGAAATACATTTTTACTTTGACTTTGACACCCACACACATCCACCCACACCTGCACATATCCATACACAGCCACAAACACACACACACACACACACACACACACACACACACACACACACACACACACACACACACACACACATGTTATTTATTTCATCCCATCTCAACCCAGCTGGGGGCAACTGGTGCACTTACACACACACACACACACACACACACACACACACACACACACACACACACACACACACACGCACACACACACACAGAGAGAGAGAGAGAGAGAGAGAGAGAGAGAGAGAGAGAGAGAGAGAGAGAGAGAGAGAGAGAGAGAGAGAGAATGAATGAATGAATGAACATTTTTTGAATGAACATTTTTTTTTGAGGGAAAAGATTAAGCACAATGGTGGCTTGTTTTCATCCAGTCCTCATAAAAAAAAAATAAAAAAATAAATAAATAAATAAATAAATAAAATAAAAAAGTGAATCAATCAACCAATCAATCCAAACGCGTAATTCAATTATAAAGCTATGAAAATCAAAATTTGTGAATAAATCAACCAATCGTATGATTTGAGCATAATGAGTATAAAGCTATAACATTTAAAAAGAGAGAGAGGGAGTGAGTGAGAGGAATAAGGTGCGGGCTGTTATTATCTTTTTCAGCTCCTGAAGAGGGTAAGAAGAAATGGACAAAGAAAAGAGAAAAACAGAATAGAAGGAAAGAGAGAGAGGAGGAGCAAGAGGAGGTGGAAGGAGAGAAAAAGAAGGATCAGGGAAACAATAAGAACTGCAATTATGCAAGTTAGTACCTACTTATGTTAAGTGAGCAAAATCATAACATACACAAGATTATGCAAGGGCTTCATCATAAATCTGAGATACAATGTGCACCTAGACAGTTCAGTGAAATAGAAACGCTTTACACAAGAGACAGACATAATGGTGGGGGAAAGAGAGAAGGGGTGGGGAAGGGGGAAAGAAGAATGGGAGAGAGAGAGGGGAGAGGAAGAGAGAGATAGAGAGAGAGAGAGAGAGAGAGAGAGAGAGAGAGAGAGAGAGAGAGAGAGAGAGAGAGAGAGAGAGAGAGAGAGAGACAGACAGACAGACAGACAGACAGACAGACAGACAGACAGACAGACAGACAGACAGACAGACAGACAGACAGACAGACAGACAAACAACAACAACAACAACAACAACAACAACAACAACAACAACAACAACAACAACAAAAACCAGACAGGGAGCCAGTAGAACAGACAGAGAGATAGGCAGGAAGACAGAGAGAGACAAAAGACAACCCTGGAGCGAGAGGGGTGTAGAGCGGGGAGGGTGGGGGAGAGAAAGAGAAGGAGGCAAGAATAAGAGGGGACAAAAGTATTGGGGGGTGGTGGTCAAGAGTTGACATAATACTTACACATGATTGAAATTACATGGAATTAGTTATCAATTGTGTTACGAAATAAAATCCATTTCATCAAAATAGTGATATATTGTCCATAAGATGTACGTGATAGATTTTTTTAAAAACAGAAACACTGCAAGCTTTGTGAAGGTTGAGGGTTGATATCTCATTCCACAGTGTTCCACCAGAGTATGTGAGAGTGGATTTAAACAAGTCAATTCTTGGAAGTGGCACCATTATCTTATTGGCATGACGATTGACATTGATCGTGAATCTGTTTTGAAGTAAGGGGGGAGCTAAACCAGACATGATTTTATACATAAACACTGCCTTATTATGCTTAAGCTTGGATTTTAATGGAAGAATGTCAAGTGCTTTATAGTCAGAAATGGTTAATGATGAAGATTTTAAAAGAACAAGTTTTAAAGCTCGTCTATGCACACTGAACAATGGCTTGAGAACATTTGCGCTAGCCGAATCCCAAATCGTTGAAGCATAACTCATATGGGATATAATATATGCATTGAAAAACATTTTCCTAGCGTTTAGGTCTAAGAAATGCTTTATTTAGATAACTGGTGTACACATTTTGATACTTTTTTGCATAATGCAGAGATATGGTACATCCAAGAAAGGTTATTGTCAATTGTAATTCCGAGAATTTTATGATGGTCTACTTCATCAATTTTGTTGTTATTAATATAGATAGCCGTATAATAGTTTGGAAGATTTTGTCGCTTTTGTCGAGTTGTTATAATTAAGTACTTAGAGAGAGAGAGAGAGAGAGAGGAGAGAGAAGAGAGAGAGAGAGAGGAGAGAGAGAGAGAGAGAGAGAGAGAGAGAGAGAGAGAGAGAGAGAGAGACTGAGACTCTTTTTGATTAGTAGAAAACCATCTCTATAATAGATGTTTTTCTTCAAAATTTTCTTATCAAACTTGACATTCTTAACATACAGACTAGATGGGAATGTGAAGTATCTTCTCTTCATCTTTCTTCCTCTACCACTTCCACACACACACAAGGCAGACAGTATAGTTCAGAGCATCATAAATGACTAGAAAATACACATGCTTGAAGAAAATTACTTGTACAAATCAAAGACAGAGAAACAGACAGGTAAGAAAAAAAGAATTACCTTGTCCATATTTTCACAATGACATTCATCCACAAACTAACAGTGGATCACACACCCAGCTCTCAAAGTATTCTGAACTGTGCTCAGACATCTGTAGAGCCATGGGTGTGCTCAGTGTTCTATGACAATGAACAGAAAGCATGTGCTGCACTATTTGAAAAAAAATTAACATTCAGTTTGGTCGAGGTGGAAGTAAAAGGACTTAAGAAAAAGCTAGAATAATTTGTTTCCTCTTTTACAGGCTTCACAAAAATGTTCATGGATCGCTGTTATTGTCATTATGTTTGTTCTTGTATTACTTCTCTCTGCTTGTCTACCAGGCTGGCTAACAGACTATCTGTTTGTCTGGGGGTTGTTTGGCATTTTTTTTTTTTTTTTTTTTTGGGGGGGGGTGAGCAATTGCTGCCTCATCTTCTGTGACGTCCCTGTCTTGCTGTTCCCATGCCTCTCCTTTCAATCTCCTTACCCCAGCCATACCCAGATTCATTATGTCTCATCCTCAGAGTTTCGAGTCTACAGGGAGTCCATCAAAATTAGTTTGCAGTACGGCCACCAGCCGGAGGGGCCCTGCACTGCTATTGGGTAACTTTGGTGATGTTCAGTTGTGCCTGTTCTGAGCTAACATATGCAGGACACCACCTACTAAGCCCCCTCTTAACAACAGTATTAACTTACTCGCGGAACTAGACTGAGTGAGACACCCACCTGAGGTGGCGACCACCATAATGTCTCTCCAATGACCAACACCCCAAACCTCCAACCCCCAAGGCTCTGACACAAACTCACCACAGGCACAGAAGTGTATGGGGAAACCAATCTGAGGTCACCATAAGACAAGAGCAACCGGGACTACAGAATCAGAGGCATTTTTATTATGGCATGTTAATCATTGGTGATGATGATGATGTAATGCTGCTGCTATGGAAGTGCATCTGCTTTGAGACTACTTGACAGGGCTGTACTCTAGCTTACTATCATCAAAGATCCCAGCGTCAACCTGGCCTGAAAGATACGGACATATACAGCGTTGGTCAGGTAATTTGAGCAAAATTCTCAAATTTGTTCCCTAAAGTGGATGAAGCTCGACTGTGTGGTCCCAGTCTTCCCACTGAGCCCACAGCACACTTTGGATAGGTTAAAAAAGTTAAAGTCTGTCCCGAGCCTAAGGCTCATCAGGCCGGTTATCCGGTTTCTGTGGCCTTAAGGTGAGACCTTAAGAGACTGAGAGTCATAGACTCCCCCCTGGATAGGACGCCAGTCTATTGCAGGGTTAACCCCCAGCACAAGGTTGGTATCCCTTTTACACCCGGGTGGGGTGAGAAAATAGCCCTAAAGTGCCTTTTCCAAGGGGACAACACCATAGCAGAAAGCTGGGATCAAACCCGCAACCTGCATGAACCCGCAACCTTTAGATTACGAGTACAACCCGAACCACTAGACTACAGCAGGGGCTAACTCTGGATAGGAGCCAGCCAGAATTCCATAAATCCCTATGACTCTTATTGGAATCGAACTGGTGACCTTCCA
>CM060346.1:452050-454550 GCA_030674155.1 Stramonita haemastoma
GGTTCATTCACGCAGTTAGTAAAATACACATTAAATCATGTCACATGAATGCACACACCCTTAAAAGCACATGCATGCCTACACTCATATTCACCTTTACACATCATTTGGAAAGCACATAAGCACCCCCTCCCCTCGTCCCCCCCCCCCCCACACACACACACATACCCCCTACACACATACACACACACGCGAACACACACGCACCCCCCCCCCCCCCCCACACACACACACAATTAAACATGTTTTATGTTTAATTGACAAGTCTCAATTGTAATTGTTCTTGCACTTTGCATTTCTCGTTGGCAATGAGAAGTGCACTGTAGCCGAGCCTTGTGACACTTGCACTTGTTTGCAGTACACAGAGAGAGAGAGAGAGAGAGAGAGAGAGAGAGAGAGAGAGAGAGAGAGAGAGAGAGAGAGAGAGAGAGAGAGAGAGAGAGAGAGAGAGAGAGAGAGAGAGAGACAGACAGACAGACAGACAGACAGACAGACAGACAGACAGACAGACAGACAGACAGACAGACAGACAGACAGACAGACAGACAGACAGACAGACAGACAGAGAACGAATGAATGAGCGGTTGAACGAATGATCTTGAAACCATAAGAAGAAAGATTTCAGACCAAGCCTAGTCTTAGTTACAGTCTGTACTTGTAAAGATGCATGCACCATGAAATGTTTAAAGCTTTAGGGGGAAAAACACGACACTAAAGAGAGAGAGAGAGAGAGAGAGAGAGAGAGAGAGAGAGAGGAGAGAGAGAGAGAGAGAGAGAGAGAGAAGAGAGAGAGAGAGAGAGAGAGAGAGAGAGAGAGAGAGAGAGAGAGAGAGAGAGAGAGAGAGAGAGGCAAGGCAAGGCAAGGCAAGGCAAAGGCAAGGCAAGGCAAAATTCTTTTATTCGAGGATGATAGATAAGCACACATGTGCTTTTTTACATCCAGTCCCCGCCCCTTTCAGGGATAACATCAAGATAAAAAGACAGCCTCAACTAAAACAAGAACAACTATAATGATCCAATTACCAAGAGCAAACCATACCAAGTATCAAACAACAGGTAAGAAATAAGACAGAGATACAATATTAAGGTAATGTTATAAAAAAAAAAAGGCACTCATTCAGAAACGAAAATAAGAAGTAAGAATCAGTGATGATTTTGATTTGAATAATAAACAAGCAAACAAACAAACAAACAAAGAAACAAAAAAATAAATAAATAAACAAACAAAACAAAAAAATAAAAAATAAAAAACAAACAAACAAACAAACAAACAAACAAAAAAGGCGCAATGATTATAGATCAAACATGAGAATATGATGAGGTTAGATGACTGAAAACATCAATCCACCACCATCTATCATCAAAATATGTCCCATAAAACATAAGATTTTGATAAAGGGTGAGAAAGAACAAGAACAACAGGTAAGAAATAAGACAGAGATACAATTTTCAGGTAATGTTATAAAAAGGCACTCATTGACAAACGAAAATATGAAGTAAGAATCAATGAAGAATTTGATTTGAGTACAAAAAACAAACAAAAACCAATCAAAGCAACAACAACAAAAAAAAGGCGCAATAATTAAAGAGCAAACATGAGAATATGATGAGGTTAAATGACTGAAAACATCAATCCCACCATCTATTATCAAAATAAGTCCCAGCACAAGTTTCTGAACAAAAAAAACCCAACTCACACTCACACACACACACACACACACACACACACACACACACACACACACACACACACACACACACACACACACACACACACACACACACACACACACACACACCTCACTTAATCTTATGATTATAGTCATAAGATCATTATAATCAGAGAGAAGTGAGGAGGGAGAGGGCAGATAGTTGGAGAGGGGAGAAGTGTGGTTTGTTATTTTTGATTCATCAAGTAGATTAGAAGGTGATTTTGGAAGGTTGTTGATGATTGATACTGTTTAAGTGAGTCAGGGAGGGAGTTCCATAGCGTAGGGCCTGAGTATAGTAAACTAGATTTGAACAAGTCTATTTTTGGGATTGAGACACTTGGCTTTTCCATATTTCTGGAATGATTCATTGGGAATTTGTCTTTTAAGGATGTGGGGACATTTCCTGTCAGTATCTTAAACATCATGATGCCTTTGTTATATTTTAGTCTTTGGTGTAGGGGAAGGATATTTAACTGAGTATAATCCCCTTCTAGCAAGGTTGTTTTCTTCAGAAGTACCAGTTTGAGACCACTTTTATACAGACTTAGTAATGGTTTGATGATATTTGCACTGGCAGAGTCCCACAGGGTTGCAGCATAGTCTATTGAGGATTGTATATAAACTTGAAAAAACAGTTTCCTTGAATGGAAATCGAGAAAGTGTTTAATTTTAATCAACTGGTAGACTTTTTTGGACAAGTATTTGCATAGGTGAGATATGTGGTAGAACCAGCTGAGATTTTCATCAATTGTCACTCCTAGAACTTTCTGGTGAGAGGTCTGTTCGAT
>CM060346.1:462050-464550 GCA_030674155.1 Stramonita haemastoma
TGGGTGTATTACCATGATGTGGGTTTCTTTATTGTTTTTTTTGATGTTGTGTTTTTTTCTTGTTAGTTTTCTTTTTCTTTTCTTCATAATAATGTTTTAAAGTACGAGGAATTCGTGAAACTGTTTTGATGTGTGTCTTTTTTGTTTGGGTTGCTCTCTTCTCTGCTGCCTCCTCTCCCATCCACTCTGCTTGATTTAATTATAGCCAGTGTATCTGTCTTGACATGAATGTTTGGGTCAGTTAGTGATTGTGTATTTGTTGAATACATACCTATCTATTTTGTTTGAATAATTATCAATGTACCCAGTGGGCTTTACGCATTTGTTAAATGTCTACCTATCTTTCTTTTTTAATCATGGGATGAACTGTTATTGTTGCCTGTCCTTTGGTTTGTTTCAGTTGTTGTGTTAACAAAAATGGTTTAGTTTTGCAATTCCCTAATCAGGGCAATGGCTGGATGAAAAAAGTATGTGAATTCTTACTTTTTACCTTTGAAAAACAAAGATTATTAATTCATTCACAGATAATTCATTCATTCATTCATATTCAGAAAATGTTGGTCATTACGTTATAAAGTGACACTTGTCTCCTATTGGGTTCATGCTACATTGTTTACAAGAACGAATTTCGTGTTGAATGCCTTTCACTTGTCCTGTTTCAATCAGCAATGAATGATCAATACACGTGAATCTAAATAAAGAAATCATAATTATTGTAATAATGATGACAACTCACTAATATACTTTTCCCTTTTAAAACACTTTCGGTAATTAGGATAAAATAAAATATGCATTATTACTTCTTTGCAACTTATCTGACAATGACTTTACAAAGGTGTTCTTTAAACCTTAATGACATTACGACATATCTATTGGGTGAGTGAGTGAGTGAGTGAATGAGTGATTTCTTTCTTTCTTTCTTTCTTTCTTTCTTTCTTAATTTGTTTGTTTATTATTTTATATCGAGGATAATGAAAAAAATCACTCATACGCCTTTTTACACCTAGTCCCCATGTGAATGCAGTTTTGTAAATCTTGCCATCTTTTCCCACCGCCACACAATGGCCTACTTGTGGAAAAAGGACTAGGATTTAACGTGTGCGCAAGATGTTCTGCGTGGGATCGCACACAGGGTGTTTATAGTCTCATCCAAGGACTGTTGATGAGAGTGGAGTCAGCACACACACTATCTTTTTCCAACACGGAGTCAAACCCTGTTTTTTTATAAAGATTTTATGAGTTTTCTTGACCCATTCTAAGCAGTATATAAATCATAAGTAGATAATACCATTTTAAATAAGAAAAAGTCAGAAGTGTCAGCAATAAGAGATCAAAATCTGAGTAACTGTGCACCATTCCAGAACGGAGGACAGACAGACAGACAGACGGACACACACACACACACACACACACACACACACACACACACCTACACACACACACACACACACACACACACACACACACACACACACACACACACACACACTCACTCACACGCACATACACACACACATACACACACACACACACACACACACACACACACACACACACACACACACTTACACACACACACACACACACACACACACACACACACACACACACACACACACACACACACACACACACACACACACACACACTTGTGTGCTTGTAATTTCTATAGACATATTTTATTTTAAAGCCTGTTGAAATCATGTTAGCTGTTATTGGTGAAAAATTTTTTCTGCTTGATTTTTTTTTGCTGTTTTTGTTTTCGTCTTTAGATGTATATATGGCTTGATGAAAAAAATACAAATCAATTCTTATTCAATGCATCATCTGGAAATATAAATTCGATTTGATTTGAATTAATTTGATTTCACACACACACACACACACACACACACACACACACACACACACACACACACACACACACACACACACACACACACACACACACACACACACACACACACACACACACACACACACACACACACACACACACACACACACACACACCTCACACACACACACACACACACACGAACACACAGAAAACCTCAGAATGACAAGAAAAGTTACAGATCTATTGCTTTGACATCTCATGTTTGTAAACTAATGGAAAGAGTAGTCTTAAAACGATTAGTTCATTTCTGTTGTAAAAATAATATAATACCAGCTAACCAAACTGGTTTTCAGAAAGGAAAATCATCAATCGACCATTTAAAGAAACTCACCACTCAAATTGAATATCAATTTGCAAGAATAAAAAATATTCTTGCAACATTTTTTGACATAAAAAACCCTACGATCAAGTATGGCATGCCAAATTACTGTATAAACTGAAACATATAGGACTGTCGGTACACATTTACTGCTATATAAAAAAGTTTCTTGAGTGAAAGGAGCATGCAAGTACGAATTGGGAATACGTATTCAAATTTTAGACCTCTACTGATGGGTCTACCTCAAGGCTCAAGGATTGCACTGATTTTATTTTATATCT
>CM060346.1:469550-477050 GCA_030674155.1 Stramonita haemastoma
CAGTGTTCCTTGAGCTCTGTATCGCCATTATCCACCACCCCCACCCCCTCTTTTTCTTTCGTCCACCTCTCTCTCTCTCTCTCTCATCTCTCTCCTCTCTCTCTCTCTCTCTCTCTCTCTCTCTCTCTCTCTCTCTCTCTCCTCTCTCCTCTCTCTCTCTCTCTCTCTCTCTCTCTCCCCCCCCTCTCTCTCTCTCTCTCTCTCTCTCTCTCTCTCTCTCTCTCTCTCTCTTCCCCCCCCCCCCCTCTCTCTCTCTCTCTCTCTCTCTCTCTCTCTCTCTCTCTCTCTCTCTCTCTCTCTCCTCTCTCTCTCTCTCTCTCTCTCTTTCTCCCCCCCCCCCTCTCTCTCTCTGTCTCTCTCTCTCTCTCTCTCTCTCTCTCTGAAAAAAACAGGAATAACACCTAGTCCGTCATATACATATGAACAACTTACTTCACCCTAATCAGTCTGGATTTAGACAAAATCACTCGTGTTATACGGCACTAAGTAGTGTTGTATACAATTAGCTAACAAACATTTATGACAATAAATTGTGTGGAGTATTATTTGTAGATTAAAAAGAAAGTCATACAATTGCCCCCAGCTGTTATGCAATCCTCAATGGACTATGCCTCAACTCTGTGGGATTCTGCCAGTACAAACCCCATGAAACTGGTACTGAGTCTGTATAAACGGGGTCTTAAACTGGTCCTTCTGAAGAAAACGACTATACTCAGTTCAATATTCTCCCCCTATACTACAACAAAGACTGAAATCTATCAAAGGCATCCAGCTGATAATGGCAGAATCTGTCACCTCATCCTTAAAATATAAGTTTCCAATTAATTGTTCCAGAAATACTGAGAAACCAAGTGTCCCAATCCTAAGAATAGATTTGTTGAAATTTGGTTTAACATCAGTGCTGACCCCACTCTCCCCAAAAGTCCTTCGGATGAGACTGTAAACCAAGGCCCTGTGTGCAAACGCAGGCATAACATCATGCACACACGTTAAATTCTGTTCCGCTTTTCGTAAGAGTGTGCCGGTGGGAACAGATGACATTTACAAACCTGCATAAACACGGGGAATGGATGCTAACAAGCTCATGAGTGCTTATTCCAGTATCCTGGATAAAAAAGGATGAAATAATAAAATAGATGCTTTACTACACTCAGGCCCTGTACTGTGAAACTCCCTTCCTGCCTTTTTTATATAAAATAAACAGCAAACTTCAAAAATCACCTTCACCTTCTAATCCACTTCATGCATACAAAATTACAAATCTCTCTCTCTTCTCTCTCTCTCTCTCTCCTCTCTCTCTCTCTCTCTCTCTCTCTCTCTCCTCTCTCCTTCTCTCTCTCTCTCTCTCTCCTCTCTCTCTCTCTCTCTCTCTCTCTCTCTCTCTCTCTCTCTCTCTCTCTCTCTCTTCTCTCTCTCCTCTCTCTCTCTCTCCTCTCTCTCTCTCTCTCCTCTCTCTCCTCTCTCTCTCTCTCTTCTCTCTCTTCCTCTCAAAAGTCCTTCGGATGACACTTAAAACTGAAGCCCCGTGTGCGAATGCACGCAAAACATCTTGCCCACACGTTAAATTCTGTTCCGCTTTTCGTAAGAGTAGGCCATCGTGTGCCAGTGGGAACAGATGACATTTAAAAAATACACACACACACACGGGATGTTAAAACTGATATAAAAAGGCACAAGAGTGCTTATTCCATTATCCTCGATATGAAAGAATCAATCAATCAATCAATCTATCAATCAATCAATCTATCAATCAATCAATCAATCTATCAATCAATCAATCTTTCTCTCTCTCTTAGTAGGAATTCTCTGGGGAAATTATTCTTTCAAGCTTATATACAATAATCATTGTAGTCCCTGTAAAAGTACAGATAAGTATCATGGAATATTATGATAGATCTGTTCATTACATAAGAAGTAGGATAACTAAAATCATTCTTAGAGATCAGTCACAGTGAAACAGGTAGATTGTATAGATATGTAAGTGGTACTTTTCTGCAGCACACAGCTGTATTTATACTACCTCAAGTTGCTAGTGCAATGTGCTTTTAACACTAGGATTTGTACATGTACTAGGGGGTGTGTGTGTGTGTGTGTGTGTGTGTGTGTGTGTGTGTGTGTGTGTGTGTGTGTGTGTGTGTGTGTGTTACTAACAAGGGGGAGGGGTGAATGAGAAAATGAGGAGGGGGGGGGGGGGGGGAGGGGCAGTTCCTGTCTGCCCTAGGCCTAGATTCAACATTCTCAGCCTTTTGGCGAGGTACACTCACTCACAGCTAGAAAATTATTTCGCATGTCTGTGTTTACTTCATTCAGTTTGTGAATGTTTATCAGAGGATTATAATGTTCAATGTTTTATTAATACAACTAATTTCATTGAATTTTGTAACAAGATCTTTTTCAAGAAGTCAAAAAAGTTATTTGCATGGGATATTTAGAATCAGAATGATATTTCTTCTGGTTTCAATGATGTAGCATGTGTAAATATAGATCGGTAGGGATGAATTCTTCAGCCAGGGGTTGCTTTGTGCTAATTAACTCCCCTGAAGCAGCGTTCCGCTATGAATTTTAGTAGTAACAAAGAAGGCAACTGTGTTCTTTGTAGGGGAGGCAACTCAAAGCATCGAGCGCCGAGCCCTTATGAACTTGAGTCGTTTTAAAGAAGGGAATGGCGATTTTCACGTCAGGGGAGGGAATGCAGAGCGGCGCTCGTTAGCACGAAATAGCTGGGTACAGAAAATAAAATTATGGTGATTTGATTTTTACTTTTCCGGGATTATAGTTTTGAGATATTGTTGACTGCAGTTTTTTCAGTGTTGCAGTTTATTGCTGTTGTTAATATCAGAGAGAAGGGAGGCTGGATTAGAGATGACCAGTTAGGTAGATGTCCACCACACCTGTACACTAACTTATCTGCATGCTAGCAGGTAATATAAATGATTCTTCACAAATAACAGCTTGCTGTGGGTGATTTCTTTTGTTCTGAAAAATGTGGATTATATTTTAGAAAGAAGATAGGAGAGACTGGCCATCTGCATTGAGTTGCATCTTTGCCTGTGACTTGAAAGATGGTTGTGTCTGCAGCATGCAGGTGCTTGTGTGTCTTCCTTTTAACTTCTTTCCACTAAAACATAATACTAGATAGGTAACAGGGTGGTGAAGAGATGAAAAGTTAATGGCAGTGTGTTTGTTTGGTCAGTTGAATAAAGGAGAACAGGAAAAAACAGATCTTACCATCACAAACTGGTTGAATCACACATACAAAAAGAAAGCAAAGGAAAAGAGATAAACTTTAGAAAGCAAGCACCAGTTTGTGTGCGTGCGTGCGTGCGTGCGTGCGTGCGTGTGTGTGTGTGTGTGTGTGTGTGTGTGCGTGCGTGCGTGCGTGCGTGCGTGCGTGCGTGCGTGCGTGCGTGCGTGCGTGTGTGTGTGTGTGTGTGTGTGTGTGTGTGTGTGTGTGTGTGTGTGTGTGTGTGTGTGTGTGTGACTGACTGTTTTTTCTTTCTTTTTTTAACATGTGTGCATCTTCACTATATACCACACTGCAATACACATCTTTACTTCATACCACACTGCAATACGCTTCTACATCTTTACTTCATGCCACACTGCAATACACATCATTACTTCATACTACACTGCAATACACATCTTTACTCCATACCACACTGCAATACACATCTTTACTTCATACCACACTGCAATACACTTCTACATTTTTACTTCAAACCACACTGCAATACACTTCTACATCTTTACTTTATACCACACTGCAATACACTTCTACATCTTTACTTCATACCACACTGCAATACACTTCTACAGCTTTACTTCATACCACACTGCAATACACTTCTACATCTTTACTTCATACCACACTGCAATACACTTCTACATCTTTACTTTATAATGTTTTGCATTACATTGTGATACACTTCTACATCATATCTTATATAACACTGCAATACACTTCTTTACTTCATAGTACAATGCAATACACTACAATACACTTCTACATCTTTACTTCTTTAGATTGTTCAGTTATTGTTGTGATATTGCTCTAAGTAGGAAGGAAGGTGGCAGGATGGTTAAGACGTTCGCCTGCTAATATGTAAACCGTGAGTTTCTGGGTTCGTACCCAGCCTCGCCGTTTCTTCCAAGTTAGACGGAAAAAATCGAAATGAATGTCAAAGTCCTTCGGCTGAGACTGAAAAAAGAGGCCCCGTGTGCAAACGCACGCAGAACATCTTGCACACACGTTAAAATCCCGTTCCGCTTTTCGGAAGAGCAGGCCACCGTGTGCCGCTAGGAGCGGATGACAAAATTATGTAAAAATTATACACAATCCCTAAGGAAAAATCAGAGAGTTTGGGTCCCAGGGCGCCTCAGGGCTGTATAATATGGCAACGTTCTGGTGGCTCTTGAGACGGTACTGGAACCATTCGTATCGGTCATTGCCTTTCCAGTGGGCCATTGCAGTGGCGTGCAGAGGAAGGGGGGGGGGGGGGGGGGGGTCTGCTGCATGGGTAACAGCTTGCCCCTCATACTTACTTACCCAAGCTTTGCATTCTAAAGACTAGAGCGCAACTCCATAGTCTCCCGAGACTGATGGGTGCCTACTACTACTACTACTACTACTACTACTACTACTACTACTACTACTACTACTACTACTACTACTACTACTACTACTACTACTACTACTACTACTGCTGCTGCTGCTGCTGCTGCTACTGCTACTACTACCGCTGCTACTGCTGCTACTGCTACTAGTACTACTAGTACTACTAGTACTACTACTACTACTACTACTACTACTACTACTACTACTACTACTACTACTACTACTACTACTACTACTGCTGCTGCTGCTGCTGTGTGTTACTACTACTGCTGCTGCTGCTGCTGTTACTACTACTACTACTACTACTACTACTACTACTACTACTACTACTACTACTACTACTACTACTACTACTACTACTACTACTACTACTACTACTACTACTACTGTTACTGCTGCTGCTGCTACTGCTGCTGCTGCTACTGCTACTGCTACTACTACTGCTACTACACTACTACTACTACTACTACTACTACTACTACTACTACTACTACTACTACTACTACTACTACTACTACTACTACTACTGCTGCTGCTGCTGCTGGTGTTACTACTACTGCTGCTGCTGCTGCTGCTGTTACTACTACTACTACTACTACTACTACTACTACTACTACTACTACTACTACTACTACTACTACTACTACTACTACTACTACTACTACTGTTACTGCTGCTGCTGCTACTACTACTACTGCTGCTGCTGCTACTGCTACTGCTACTACTACTGCTACTATACTACTACTACTACTACTACTACTACTACTACTACTACTACTACTACTTCTCTAAGTGGTAATGGATGCGCCTACAGCATCTGGAATAAGCACTTTAGTGCTTCTTTAAATCCAGTCCCCGTGTGTATGCAATTTTGTAAATAACATCTGTTCCCACCGGCACACGATGGCCTACTCTTACGAAAAGCGGAACAGGAATTAACGAGTGCGCACGATGTTCCGATCACAATTGTGTGTGTGTGTGTGTGTGTTGTGTGTGCGTGTGTGTGTGTGTGTATTTTTTTTTTTTTTTGTATTTTGTACCACTTTATGACACGCAGATTTCTCTGCGTGAAATTCGGGCTGCTCTCCCCGGGGAGAGCGCGTCGCCACATGTGCAGCGCCTACCCATTTTTTTTTTCTGCATGCAAGTGTATTTGTTTCCCTATCAGAGTGGCTTCTTTCTACAGAATTTTGCCAGGGACAACCCCCTTGTTGCCGTGGGTTCTTTTACGTGCGCTAAATAGTGATGTGTAACACACGGGACCTCGGTTTATCGTCTCATCCGAAAGACTAGCGCCAAGACCACCAATCAGGGTCTAATGGATGGGGAAAAAGTTTTGGGTCCAAACGGGGTAGGAACCCCCCACACTCCGACCCGGACTTTTTGCTTTCTAGGCAAGGCGCGTGACCACCTAGACCACCGATCCACCTGTGGATTATAATACAACTGTTTTAAATGGTATGCATTTTAAAAAAATCTGGGACATATGTTTTATGTATTTTGCTATTGATAGAACACTTTCCCGTAATGAGGGTATTGGTGAGATTTCTTCCTCTGCTTTATCAAAAGTGTGTTTTTTTTATATGAATTATTTTGTTGGTAAATGGTAGTGGGATGATGTTTTTAGTTGCTTAACTCGCTGTGTACTGTTGTTTGCTAATTAACTATTAGCGTCTTGTTCTGATGATAATCATCGTTTGGATCTAGAGTTCTTATTCTAGTTGTCTGTGTGTGCTTTTTGATTGATCATTATTGTCTATCTGTCCTTGTTTCCTGTATTATGTTTCTGAGTGTTTCTGTTGTCTCTTGGTTTTGTTATTTAATTAATTATCATTGCTGTTGTTATATTTCTTTAAATCCCGATTTGAATTGTATGATCTATCTCTCTCTCTGTCTCTCTCTGTCTCTGTCTCTGTCTCTCTCTCAACCCCCTCCTCTCTCTCTCTCTCTCTCTCTCTCTCTCTCTCTCTCTCTCTCTCTCTCTCTCTCTCTCTCTCTCTCTCTCTCTCTCTCTCTCTCTCTCTCTCTCTCTCTCTCTCTCTCTCTTTGCTTTAGGAATAGATTTGATTGTTGTGACATGTTTTGTTTTTATTTTGATGAAGCTGTATTCATATTGTTTTTTTATGTTTCAACTTTATTACGTAAGCTGGTTATGTTATTGAGTTTCAGTATATCTTATTCCAACATTTCAATGTTTTGAGTTTAGCAAGTATGCGTACCTTGGATATAATGTGTACTTGTTCATTCAAATGGATATATAGGCTATTCACAAAGATTGATCATGATCAGATATTTCCTTTACAATGAAGTTTGTTGATGACATGAAGCGAACATGTGTGTGTGTGTGTGTGTGTGTGTGTGTGTGTGTGTGTGTGTGTGTGTGTGTGTGTGTGTGTGTGTGTGTGTGTGTGTGTGTGTGTGTGTGTGTGTGTGTGTGTGTGTGTGTGTGTGTGTAAGTGTGTGTGTGTGTGTGAGGTGTGTGTGTGTGTGTGTGTGTGTGTGTTTGTATGTGTGTGTAATGTGTGTGTGTGTGTGTGTGTGTGTGTGTGTGTGTGTGTGTGTGTGTGTGTGTGTGTGTGTGTGTGTGTAAGTGTTGTGTGTGTGTGTGTGGAGGTGTGTGTGTGTGTGTGGTGTGTTTGTATGTGTGTGTAGTGTGTGTGTGTGTGTGTGTGTTGTGTGTGTGTGTGTGTGTGTGTGTGTGTGTGTGTGTGTGTGTGTGTGTGTGTGTGTGTGTGTGTGTGTGTGTGTTTTTTGTGTGTGTGGTGTTTGTTGTGTGTGTGTGTGTGGTGTGTGTGTGTGTGTGTGTGTGTGTGGTGTGTGTGTGTGTGTGTGTGTGTGTGTGTGGATATTAGTTAATTTCTTTTCTCCCCTTTTATCAAACT
>CM060346.1:482050-492050 GCA_030674155.1 Stramonita haemastoma
TGAACTTGTGTTCTCTGATATTAGCATTACAATGTACCCCCCTCCCTGGATTTTGATGTTTGCATTTGTCCAAGGTTGTATGACTTACACAACGTGAAACAGCAGGTGAAATAGATTAAGAGATGTTAAAACATAAATTTTTACAAGTACAACTTCTCAAATGTTGCATCAGTTTTAAAGGTTGGCAACAAATCATCAAAATTTTTAATACAAAAATTACACGTATTCATCTCATTTATTAAACATCATTATAATTCATGTCAAACATATAAATTAAAAGCGTTTCCAAATTGAATGATTTTTAGCGTCATCTTAGGTATAAATAACAAGGCTTGCAGATTCCTGGGATTTGGGGACTGATCCTCGTCCATAGTGTGGGCATTACTGTGGTCAGTGTTTTGTGTGAAGTAGAGTGTGTGTTTTTAAATTTCCTTTTTGGGTGAACTTCTTTCCACAAAAGGTACAAGTGTATGGTTTTTCTCCTGTGTGGGTTCTAATGTGGCGAGTTAAATGTTGTTTCCAGATAAACTTCATATGACAATATGTGCACTTGTGTGGTTTTTCTCTGGTGTGGGTTCTAATGTGGTAAGTTAATTCATGTTTCGTGGTAAACTTCATATGACAATATGTGCACTTGTGTGGCTTTTCTCCTGTGTGGGTTCTAATGTGGTAAGTTAATTGATGTTTCCTGGTAAACTTCATATGACAATATGTGCACTCGTGTGGCTTTTCTCCTGTGTGGGTTCTAATGTGGTGAGTTAAATGTTGTTTCTGGGTAAACTTCATATGACAATATGTGCACTTGTGTGGCTTTTCTCCTGTGTGGGTTCTAATGTGGTTAGTTAAATTACTTTTTTGGGTGAAAGTCCTATGACA
This sequence comes from Stramonita haemastoma, assembly GCA_030674155.1. NCBI lineage: Eukaryota > Metazoa > Mollusca > Gastropoda > Neogastropoda > Muricidae > Stramonita > Stramonita haemastoma. The sequence goes on from CM060346.1 coordinate 482,927, forward strand.
ATATGTGCACTTGTGTGGCGTTTCTCCTGTGTGGGTTTTAATGTGGTCAGTTAAAATATTTTTCAGGGTAAAAGTCCTATTATAGTATGTGCACTTTTGTGGCTTTTCTCCTGTGTGAATTCGAATGTGGTATGCCAAAATACTTTTCTTGGTAAAAGTCTTACCACAATATGAGCATTTGTAAGGCTTTTCTTTTGTGTGGGTTCGAATGTGGCATGTTAAATTTTCTTTCTGGATAAATGTTTTTTTGCAATATGTGCAGTTGTGTGGTCTTTCTCCAGAGTGGATTCGCATATGTCTTCTTAAGTTTGTGTTGTATCTGTATGACTTCTCACAATGTGAACATGTGTATGGTCTTTCTCCTGTGTGGACTACCATGTGCATGTCTAGCTTGCTTTTCTTATCAAATAGCTTTCCACAATACTCACATAAGTGAGATTTTTTCTTTGTACAAACTATCAGGTCTCCTTCTGTAGCAGTCTGTTTCCTCTGAGTTGTGTCACAGTCAGCAGCTTTCACCTCACCTAAATCATCAGGTATAAAGTCATCCTTGTTTGCCAGTTTATGATACTGTGTAGCTATTTTGCACCTGTCTCTTTCTTTGTCTTTCAACATTTCTCTTTTTTCAAAGGTGCATTGAGCTGACTTGCTATTTGTTATTGTTTCATCACTGTTGTGTGAAGCTGGGTCACAATCCTCCTGTTGTGTACTTCTGTTGTGGCTGTTTTCATTGCTTTGTTCATTCAATGTTTGCTCACAGTCAGTGTACTTGTATGTCTTGCTCCCTGTATGAGTTCCTCTGTGGCTATGTAAATTAGATTTTGACAGGAAAACCTGACCACATTCATTGCACTTAAATGTGTTTTCTTTTACGTGAGTTTTCCTGTGTCTGTCAAAATGACTTTTCCTTCTAAAGGTTCTTCCACTGTCTGTGCATGTATATGTCTTTTGGCCTGTGTGAATTTGCTTGTGTTCTTTTAACCTATATTTAGTAGTGAACACTTTTCCACAGTCATCACACAAGTATGTCTTTTGTTTTCTATGCTTTCCCATAGGACTGTTGACAGCAGTGTTTCGTTCAGTGCCTTCTCCACTGTCAGGTATTGTTTCCAGGTTTACCTGCCTTCTACAGTCTGATGTCTGACTAAAAGCTGCACTCTTTTCACAGAGGTATGGCTTGAATTCTGTGCAAACTGAAAGATGCTTTTTCACACAAAAATTACAGATGAAAACCTCACCACAGTTTATGCATGTGCATTGATTGTCTTCAGTTTGTACAATTCCTGCTGCCTTCCTTCCAGGTGTGTCACAGTTGTCTTTTGTGATGTGACCATACTCAGCTCTGCTGTGTCTGGATATGTCTTTCCTGATTTCATTTGTAATGTGTAAGAATGTCTCTATATTGTTCTTCAGCTCTTCAACACCACACCTGTCCATAACACCAGTGGACAACAGGGATTTGTGAACACATGCAGTGAAGTCACATGTGTCCTTGATCAGTTTGACTTCACCTGGGAAAGAAACACCTGTACTAAGGATCCCATATTTGGCAGCACCAGTTACACCTTCTATTACATCATGAGTATCTGCAGTGTCGTTACAGTTACAAGTACAGCCAGTGGGAACATGTCTAATATCCTCTGCTTTAGTGCACCAGTACCCAGTGGTTTCCTGTTTGCCCTGAATGTTCTGAAAGTGGCTAGTTGTCTGTTCTGGGAATTCACTTGTCTCAAGCAAGTGTTGGGCATATTCATGTTCAGTCACAACATCTGTGTTGACAGCTGTGTTGGTCTGTGCTGAAGAGTCCTCTGTCTTGATGTTGGCTTTGCTGGGTTGCCCTGGGTCATGTTGGAGAACTGAAGTCATCTGTAACAAAAACAACAACAACAACAAAACAATAACAGGTCATGAAAGTGTTTCAATCTATACATGTTACAGTTCTTCTAACTGTTATGTGTTTGTCTGAGCGATAGTAATATTCAAGTTGTTGAGGTTTTCTTTCCACCTCTCTTTTATAGTTTTATCACTAAATGCTAAAGGAGTTATGGCAAATAGCAGAACACTTGTGTATCTTTTTTGTCTTTTTGTCTACATGTACGTGCTTCCTTTTGTTTTAGATAAATCATCAGATGGGAAAACAGTAAACAGTGAATATTAGCATCACTTTCGAGAAAAATGTGTATTCTTTTTGTGTGTATCTTCAGCAAAGAAATGTTCATAAGAGGTTGTACATTTCACACCCCACCCCCTTGTGTGTTTGGAAAGATACCAACATCAACAACTGCCATAGATGATGTAACATGTCAATGAATCACCAACCCTCCCCCCCACACACACACACTATCTCTACCAAACAGCAGTCAATTGTCACCACATTCTGCCCACTGACCACACTTGGACTAGGTGAAAGGAAGGGGCATGCTAAACATAGCACCCTGGACAGAATAATATTGAATTTGTGGCTATGACACACTATCTCTACCCCACAGCAGTCAGTTTCCACCACATTCATTGCCTTTCAACTGTTATTTATTTCATCCCATCTCAACCCAGCTGGGGCCAGCCTGTGCTCATTATAGCAGGAACTGACCACACTTGGACTAGGTGAAAGGAAGGGGTATGCTAAACTTAGCACACTGGATGGAATTATATTGAATTTGTGCCTATGCCCTCCCCCCCTACCCTCACTTCATTTCACTGCATCTCTATATCAACAGCCATGCCTGTCATTAATAAAAGAAAATTCTTTGAAAGACTTGGAAATATTCAAATTGCAAGAATAAGACAACTTTTGGCGGACAAATACAATAACATCTGGTTTGATATGTAATGTAATAAAAGTCTTTTTTATTTTTTAAAATATTTTTTTTTACATTATAATGCTTGAAGCAACGTTTAGAAAGGAGTCGAGATAACCATTTTCAAGTTTGTTTTTTCATAATTCAAACACTCATTCTCGTGTGTTTCAGTTTTTGAGTCTACACACACATGCCCACCCACCAATCCCCCCACCCCCACCCACACACACATGCAAAACCCCTTCCACCCACACACACACACATACACCCACACACCCACAATCACTTCTTTTGGTGTGGGTATTTTTCAATTAAAAAAAAAAAATCATTTGTAGGACATATCTTCTTAAGGTTTTTTTCTTTTTCAAATATGCATATATATATATATATATATATATATATATATATATATATATATATATATATATATATATATATATATATATATATATATATATATATATATATCTATATACATATATGGTTATTTTTTTAGATGAATGGCTTGATGGAAAAAACAGCAACTGCACTGCTTACTCAATGTACCATCTGGAAAGAAATGTTTGACTTTGACTTTGACACCCACACACACCTGCACATACCCGCACATACCCTTACTTAGCCACAAATACACACAACACACACACACACACACACACACACACACACACACACACACACACACACACACACACACACACACACACACACACACAAACTTCTACTACCACCATGCTGTCTTGCAGTTCTCCACCTCCATCTACAACAAAGCTGCAAGATGGCCACAATGCTAACCCCTGTGACAACACCCAGAAGGACCCAGACTCCCAGCAGTCAAATCTACCACAGGAAAGATCTTCCTCAGCATCCAATGAAAACCAAACAGTTACGGTGAAATCTAATCCTCTTGAACTGATGCAGAACAATTGTCATGAGAGACAGAGTATATACAATGTTCAGACAGTAAATCGTTTTCACCCCTTGAGTGAGGAAACAAGTGCTGAGCAATCCCCTGTGAATAACAAACATCGTGTGACAGATTGTCCTAGTGCCACCACAGACCCAGCTCCAAGAGACAAAAAACTCAATTGAAAACCAAGCGAGGTTCTCTCTTCTCATTCTGTCCCTGGCAAAAGTTCTGTTCTGCTGATTGGTGACTCAGTCATCAGGGACATAGACCTATGCAGAATAACAAAACAACATGATTCTTCAAGAATCTGTATTTGTGGCATGTCAGCAGCTGACTTGTCTGATTGGTTGCAGCACCAAAGTGTCTCTCCACATCTGAAATGTTTGATTATACATGTTGGCATTAATGACTGTAAAACCACAGGACAGGTGACTAGAGATACTTGGTGTGACCTTATTCACCTGGCCAGTCAGGTGTTCCCCAATGCCAGGATTATTTTTAACTCAATAATCCCAGCCTTCGGCAAACACCATCTCAACACACTGATATCGCCATCTAACCACAACATACAAAAGGCTTGTGATCTGCTGAACACAGAGTTCATTGATAACACTCTCTCCTTCACAACCCATACTGGAGGTCCAAAGTTAGCTCTGTACGCTAACCTTATTCACCCTAGTCTTGCAGGCACTGCCAAACTGGCCCTGAAACTGAAGCCATTTTTATCTCCCTCTCGTTCTCATGTCAGTGACCACAGACGAAATGAAACCATGCTACCAAACCAAGATTCTACATCCCCTCATAGTGACTACCCCTGTAGGTTCAATGAATCATTATCCAAACCTGAACAAGGGTGATAGTGCAAACACTAATTCCAAACAAACTGCAAGTGCCTCTGATTATGAATATAAAAAGCAAAGAAACAAAGTCAATTCAATGAAGCGCAATGCCAAAACAAAATACTTTCAAGATTTGCTGTCTTCAGCCTGAAATCCAAAAGCAATTCAGAAAGCCATTAATACCTTAACTAATAACTCAAGACATAACTCCCAAAAAGTCATAAAAGAAATATCAGCAGAAAACCTTAATTCTCACTTTGCAAACATTGCTGACTCTATAATATCTAATGATAAAACAGAAACAAACGAGCTGATTGAATTAAAGCAATTCTGTTCATGAAAGAGCATCTCATCTGATTTTGTTATACCCCCAATAACAGTAACACAAGTGCTTAATAGTATACTCAAATTGAAACAGTCAAGATCAAAAGACCTAAACAAAATCGATAGTCAAATATTAAAAATCAGTGCATATGCTATAACTGACACCCTAACGTACATATTTAACTTGTGTATTAACAAGAATTACTTCCCAATGAAGTTTAAACGAGCAAAAGTAATACCCTTACACAAATCAGGAGACTGAACCAATCCATCTAACTACAGACAAATATCCATACTGTCAGTCCTATCTAAACCATTAGAAAAACATATACAATTTCACTTACATTGTCATTTTAAAACAAATGACCTAGTTAATGAAAACCAGTGAGGTTTTCGTGAAAACCATTCTTGCCATACAGCCTTAATACAACTCATTGAGCATAGTCTTTTAAATATCAATCATAATGAAATCACAGGAGTCCTTTTTCTAGACTTTGCTAAAGCTTTTGACGTTATTAGCCACTCTCTACTCATCAAAAAATTAAAATGCTATAAAATTTCCAACCAAGCATTATCATTTTTAGACTCATTTCTCAGCAATCGTCATCAACTTGTTGAAGTGGGGCCTAGGAGATCAACCTTATTACCCATGAAATATGGAATACATCAGGGATCAATACTAGGACCATTTCTTTTCTCCATTTATCTTAACGACCTACCTCTGCATATCCCTTGTTCATGTCAAATGTTTGCTGATGATACATCAATTCAATGTAACAACAATGATCCTAACCAGCTTGTGAATGATATGCAGGCAAATATCAATAAACTTATTGAATGGACAGAACTTAATCACATGTCTCTTAACTCTAATAAAAAAAAATGTATGTTTATAACTACTCGACAAAAAAGACAGAAATTGCGTTCTCCATTCGCGCCTATATATATCCACGGACAACAAATTGAAGAAGTAGTCTCACTCAAAGTACTAGGTGCAACAATTGACAATGATTTGTCTTGGTCAGATCACATAGCTGTATTAGGAAAACGTATCTCAGTAAGATTATATCAACTTAGAAAAATCAAAAATTTTCTAAATCTACAGTCACGAAAACTATTCTTTCACGCACATATTCTATCTCTTATAAATTATGTTTCTACCTTATGGGACAGTACCAGTGAAACAAACCTAAAGTATATAAACAACCTACATAAAAGAGCTGTGAAGCTAATCCGATTGAATCCTGATACACTGACCACCACCAACTACAAAGAACTAGATATTCTTCCACTCAAAGACAGACTGCAGTTCAACAAGTACCTATGTATGTTTAATATATTAAAAGGAAAAGCCCCAAAAAGAGTTGTGAAAAAAAAATGCTGTCAATAAAAACAGGCCTACCCATAGACTGTTTCTGCCCAGGCCCCATAATCATCTCTATAAATCAAGCCTTGCATATTCAGGAAGAACATTGTGGAATAACCTACCTCCCTGTCTGAGATCAGTTCCTTCTAAACAAATGTTTAAGAAGCTTTTGAAAAAAACATTTGATAGACAAACTGTAAGTCCACGATTCTGTTTGATACTACCTCACATTTGGCAGTTTGTTGTTATTCATGCCCATGTTTTTTTGTATTTCTATCATTTGTATGTATGACGTGACCTTATGTTATACTGTCTTGGGTTTGGGGTGTGTTTTTGTGTTGTTTTTTATCTTGAGAGATTTGTTGTAAAAAAAATCTTCATTTATTTGAGTCTTTCAACAAAGTTTGATATTTATCATTGAATGCTTTAGAAGTCAATTTTATGATTTTTTTAGTGAGGGCAGGATGAAAAAAAGTTGTGTAAACTTAATCTTTTACCCTCAGTAAAGATCATTTTGACTTTGACTTGACTTGACTTAACTTGACTTGACAGAGAGAGAGAGAGAGAGAGAGAGAGGAGAGAGAAGAGAGAGAGAGAGAGGAGAGAGAGAGAGAGAGAGAGAGAGAGAGAGAGAGAGAATCTTTTTGATTACTAAAAAACAACTCAATAATGGATTGCTTTTCTTCAAAGTTTTCTTATCAAACTTGATATACTTAACATACAGACTAGATAGGAATGTAAAGTATATTCTTTTCATCTTTCTTCCTCTACCACTTCCGCACACACACACACACACACACACACACACACACACACACACACACACACACACACACACACACACACACACACACACACACACACACACACACACACACACACACAAGGCAGACAGTATAGTTCAGGGCATCATAAATGACTAGAAAATACACATGCTTGAAGAAAACTACAAGTACAAATCAAAGACAAAGACAGAGAAATAGACAGGTAAGAAATAAAGAACTACCTTGTCCATATTTTCACAATGACATTCATCCACAAACTAACAGTGGATCACACACCCAGCTCTCAAAGTATTCTGAACTGTGCTCAGACATCTGTAGAGTCATGGATGTGCTCAGTGTTCTATGACAATGAATGAATGCATGTGCTGCACTGTTTATTAAAATGAACATTGAATTTGGTCGAGGTGGGAGTAAACAAACTAAAGACAGTTAGAATAATTTGTTTCCTCGTTTACAGTGCTTCACAAAAATGTTCATGGATAGCTGTTATTGTCATTATGTTTGTTATTGTATTACTTTTATCTGTTTGTCTGGCAAGCTGGCTAACAGACTATCTGTTTGTCTGGGGGTTGTTTGGCTTTTTTTTTTTTTTTTTTTTTTTTTTTTGGGGGGGGGGGGATTGCTGACTCATCTTCTGTAAGTCCCTGTCTTGCTGTTCCTGCCACTCATTTCAATCTCCCCACCCCAGCCATACCCAGATTCGTTATGTCTCATCCTTAGAGTCAGAAGTCCACAGTGAGTCCATCAATATTAGTTTGCTGTGGGGCCACCAGCCAGAGGGGACCTGCACTGCTGCTGGGTCACTTTGGTTGTGTTCAGTGGTGCCTGTTCTGAGCTAACATACTAGGACACCACCTACTAAGCCCCCTACTAACGCCAGTATTAGCTCAGTTGCAGAGCCAGACTGTGTGAGTCACCCAACTGAGGTGGTAACCACCACAGCATCCCTCCAATGATCAACACCCCAAACCTCCAACCTCAAATGCTTTGACACAAACTCACCACAGACACAGAAGTGTATGGGGAAACCAATCTGAGGTCACCATGAGACCAGAGCAACGGGGGCTACAGAATCAGAGGCATTGTTATTATGGCATGTTGATCATTGGTGATGAGGATGATGTAATGCTGCTGCTATGGAAGTGCATCTGCTTTGAGACTACTTGACAGGGCTGTACTCTAGCTTACTATCATCAAAGATCCCAGCGTCAACCTGGCCTGAAAAATACGACATATACAGTGTTGGTCAGATAATTTGAGCAACATTCTCAAATTCGCATCCCTAAAATTGATGAACTTCGACTGTGTGATCCCAGTCTTCCCACTGAGCCCACAGCACACTCTAGATAGGAGCCAGCCAGAATTCAATAAATCTCTATGACTCTTATGGGAATCGAACTCGTGACCTTCCAGTTTGAAATCCAAGGTGCTAACCACTGCACAATGGCGGCTGGTTGATTCAGAGAAAACTTCATTTAGATACATACATTGTTTAGTTAAAGCAATACCAGGCTGGATCCTACGATATATGACGTCTTTCCATATAGGCTATGACGTTAAACTCTGTTGTTCTTGCTTACAAGTTGGAATGAAGAAAAATTGAATGTGCAGCAGATCAGCATAGATATGTGTGTTTTTGCATTGCTGTTTAGAGATAAACATCTTCTATTACTGACATCTTTGGTTAATGATATGTTCATGTATAGCAACCTTGGATAACACTTTTCCTCGCTCAACCATGAAGTATTTATGTCTTGTTGGGTTTTTAGAGGTTAATTATTGAAAGTTGTCACTTATTGCCATTAAAAGTAGGTCTACTTAGATGCTTTTATTACCGTTAGCTTTCAGCCATATAATTGTTAATTAAATTGCAATAATTAATGTTTATCAAAATTCAGATTCTCTAGTTTATTTTGCTATAAAAATAGTGTAGTCTGGTGACAGGGATGAAAAGATAATCACCATTGAAGGTGCATGAGAATCACAAAATGTCCTCCATTTTGGATCAAATCAGCTGATTCCCTTGCAGCTTCGTGGTGCTTTCTTTACAGTCCCCCCAATATGCAAATGAAGGAGGATGTGTGCGTAAGAGAGTGGAGTCG
>CM060346.1:497050-519550 GCA_030674155.1 Stramonita haemastoma
CTGCTGGTGCCAAACTGTATCAACTTCTGCTGTTCCTTTGGATCCATCATCAGTGTGGAGAGGGGGACCTGCTATATGGGCAACAGCTCGTCCTCCATACTATCCTGCCCAGGCTCGCGTCCTGGAGAAGTCACTCCAGCTTCGCCTCACAGCGTGCACACAACACGGGAAGCAGCAGTTACCGGTTATAAGCTGCAATGCTCGACTGGCGTAGAGCGTGGCGCCAGGGGTTGCTTCCGACGGTGGGAGAAATCCTAGGATTTCAATGGACAGCTACCGCCCGCCTCAAGCTGGGCAGCCCCCAGCCAATAAGGTGTTGTCCCGCCACAGTCTGCCTTCCTCAATGGGTGCTTGGGGATTAGGATCAAACCGACAAGCAAACTGTAAGACTCGCACCAGGCAAAAATACAAGAACCATGAGAAACAAGTGCCCAGTCCTAAAAGTGGGAAGCTGGAACGTCCGAACATTGTCATCCGGACTGTCCCAAGACCTCCAAGGCATCAGTGATGCAAGAAAATCAGCCGTCATCAACAACGAGCTGCTGAGACTGAGGGTGGACATAGCTGCTCTGCAAGAGACCCGCCTTGCAGACACTGGAACCCTCAAGGAGAAAGACTTCACTTTCTTCTGGCACGGGAAGAGCGCGGAGGACCAAAGAGAGCATGGAGTTGGATTTGCTGTCAGGAACACCCTACAGAAGATTGTTGAACCAGGAGACAAGGGATCCGAACGCCTGATGACAGTCCGTCTCCATACCTCCGAGGGCTTTGTCACTCTTGTCAGCGCCTAGCTCCCACCCTTACATCCACTGCAGAAGCAAAGGATGAGTTCTATGCCAACATCAGCAACCTCATCAAGAAAATACCCCCCAAGGAACATGTCATCATCCTGGGAGACTTTAATGCTCGAGTGGGTGCCGATTATGACGCATGGCCTTCATGCCTTGGACACTTTGGAGTTGGCAAGATTAACGAAAATGGGCAGCGCCTGCTGGAGTTCTGCTCCTACAACGGCCTCTGTGTGACCAACTCCTACTTCCAGACCAAGCCACAACACAAGGTGTCATGGCGCCATCCCCGCTCAAAGCAATGGCATCAGCTGGATAGGATCCTGATCCGACGTACCAACATCAAGTCTGTGCTCATCACCCGCACATACCACAGTGCAGACTGTGACACTGACCACTCTCTCGTCTGCTGCAAGATCAGGCTTCATCCAAAGAAACTCCAGAGCTTCAAACAGAAGAGCAAACCTCGCATCAATACCACCAGCATGCATCTTCCAGAGAAAGTCGAAGAATTTGCCAAGTCTCTCAAAGAAGCTCCGATGAACACCAGTACTGATCAGCCTCTAAGAAATGGAATCACCTACGGGAAGCCATTCAGAAAACAGCCTTTGCAACCTTTGGGAAAAAGATCTTCAAGAACAATGACTGGTTTGATGCCAAGTCTAGCGAACTGTCCCCTGTCATTGACGCAAAGCGTGCTGCCCTTGCCGAATACAAGCGCTCCCCCATTGAGAAATCCCTGCAAGCACTCAGTGCAGCCAGAAACAAAGTACAAGAGACTGCAAGACGTTGTGCCAACGAATACTGGCAACAGCTCAGTGCCTCCATTCAGTCTGCAATTGCCTCAGGCAACACCAGAGGAATGTACGAAGGCATCAAGACAGCTCTAGGGCCAACACAGAGCAAAACCGCCCCACTCAAGACCTCCAATGGGGAGGTGATCACTGACAAGAGCAGACAGATGGACAAGTGGGTGGAGCATTACTCTGAGCTCTACTCTACGAGAGAACACAGTCTCCAACTCAGCCCTCAATGCCATTCAGCCTCTGCCCATCATGGAGGAACTAGATACTGAACCAACGCTAGCTGATCTCCGCAAAGCAATTGACAGCTTAGCTAGCGGCAAAGCACCTGGCACTGATGGCATTCCACCCGACCTCATCAAAAGCTGTAAAGACGGCTTACTACAGCCCCTTCACGACGTCCTATGCCAGTGTTGGAGGGAGAGAGCCGTGCCACAAGATATGAGAGATGCCAAGATCGTCACTCTCTACAAGAATAAAGGCGACAGGAGTGATTGTAACAACTACAGAGGCATATCTCTCCTGAGCATCGTAGGAAAACTCTTCGCTCGTGTCATGCGTGTGCGCCTCCAGAAACTTGCTGAGCGTGTCTACCCCGAGTCACAATGCGGCTTCCGAGCTGAACGCTCCACGGTGGACATGATATTCTCCCTACGCCAGCTTCAGGAGATATGCAGAGAACAACACAAACCCCTCTACATAGCCTTCATAGACCTGACCAAGGCCTTTGACCTAGTCAGCAGGGAAGGGCTATTCAACATCCTTCCAAAAATTGGTTGCCCCCCTAAACTCCACAGTCTCATCAGATCCTTTTATGATGACATGAAGGCAACAATCCAGTATGAGGGCAGCATGTCCAACCCATTTGACATCAAGAGTGGAGTCAAGCAAGGCTGGGTCCTTGCTCCCACCCTCTTTGGCATCTTCTTTGCCCTACTCCTAAAGCACGCTTTTGGAACTGCAACAGAGGGTGTATACCTACGCACCAGACCAGCGGTCGACTATTCAACCTGGCTCGGTTTAAAGCAAAAACAAAAGTGATGGAGAAAACAATTAGGGACATGCTTTTTGCTGCTGCTGCTGCTGTCACTTCTCACACTGAGCAAGAACTCCAATGCCTCATGGATAGGTTTTCCCAGGCCTGCAAAGACTTCGGCCTGACAATCAGCCTGAAAAAGACCAATGTGCTGAGCCTGGACGTGGTAACTACACCAGCCATCTACATCGATGACTACCAGCTCGATGTCGTACACCAGTTCACATACCTGGGATCCACCATCAGTGACAACCTATCCCTTGATGCCGAGATCAACAAGCACATCGGCAAGGCTGCTACGACCTTAGGACGCCTCACTACCCGTGTCTGGGAGAACCCAAAGCTGACAATTTCCACCAAGATGGCAGTGTACAACACCTGCATCGTCAGCACTCTCCTATATGGCAGTGAAACATGGACAGCATACTCCAAACAGGAGCACAAACTGAACAGCTTCCACCTGCGCTCTCTCCGTCGCATTCTCGGCATCCACTGGAGTGACAAAGTTACCAACGCTCAGGTCCTCGAGGTTGCAGGTCTTCCCACCATGTACACACTCCTCAGACAACGCAGACTCAGATGGCTCCGTCACGTGCGAAGGATGGAGGATGGACGCATTCCTAAAGAACCCCTCTATGGTGAACTTGCCTCTGGCAAGAGAAGCATTGGCCGCCCCCAACTGTGCTACAAAGACGTCTGCAAGCGTGACATGAAAGCCCTGGACATCAACCTAGAGAACTGGGAGGAGGTAGCGGCTGACCGCAGCAAATGGCGCAGTGTTCTCCACAAACAGCTGAAGTGTGGTGAATAAAAGATCCACACCGCAGCAAACGAAAAGAGAGCCAAGCGGAAGGCATGTGCTGCAGCCACCTCAACAAGCCACATCTGCATCAGATGCAACAGAGACAGCCACTCCCGCATGGGACTGACCAGCCACAGCCGGCGTTGTCGCTGAACAAATGACCTTTCTTTTGGCGCGAGTTCCATCGTCGACACCGACTGACGGAGGCCTACTACTATAAACTGTCCACTCCCCCTTTCTTTCCTATTAATTTTCTACCTTCCCAGTCCATTTCTGTTTGTGTCCACGGAGGTCTCCTAAATTTTTCTTTCTGTTCTTTTTTCAGATCTGATGACATTTTGAGGACATCTCTATCAGGACATCACTGCAGTCAAGGAAAAGGACTTTCCAGTAACTCAAAAAGAAAACTGTCACCGGACTGGTTAGGCCAAGCGCCTCTCCAAGGAACAACATGTGATGACTGTCCTGGGTTGACCCTTATGGTTGTCCAGGGTGTTGATACAAGGAACGTCAGTCGGGGTGATTTAAACCCGAGGTTTGATGTGTATAGAGTTGCAAAGTTATAAATTGAGATCTAATAATTTGACAAGGTGATACCTCCCCCCCCCCCCCCCTGCTTAATATGGTGTCTGTGGTCGGGGGAGTTATAAACAAGATTGGATTGGACTGGATTTGTATGATTTGCTGTTTTTTGCCTTCATTGCAATCAGTTAAAAAGACCCCCTCCCTCACCCTTCAATTTCCTCAGCTAGAGCTCTGAGGTTTACCAACAGATTTCTGCATATGTGACTGTTCTTGCCCACCTTTAAGGTAGCTGCAATCCGCTTTCAGGGTTGATGTCTCTATTTCATGAACGAGTTTGTTTCACAAAATATTAGTGCTTGATCATTTTTTAGGGAGATGTGTGTTGTGTTGTTGTGTTGTATTGTGTTATTTTGTGTGGTGGTGGTGGTGTGTGTGTGTTTGTGTTGGTGTGCGTGTGTGTGTGTGTGTGTGTGTGTGTGTGTGTGTGTGTGTGTGTGTGTGTGTGTGTGTGTGTGTGTGTGTGTGTGTGTGTGGTGGTGTGTGTGTGTGTGTTGTGTTGGTGTAATGGTGTGTATGTGTTGTAGTGTGTTTTTGATAGTGGTTGTGTGTGTGTGCGTGTATGTTTGATTTGATTGAGTTTTATTTGATTTATTCTTTTATATCGAGGATAATGGAATAAGCACTCTTGTGCTTTTTTTACATCCAGTCCCCGTGTGTATGCAGCTTTGTAAGTGTCATTTGTTCCCACAGCACACAATGGCCTACTCTTACGAAAAGCGGAACAGGATTTAACGTGTGCGCAAGATGTTCTGCGTGCGTTCGCACACGGGACCTCGGTTTAAAGTCTCATCCGAAGGACTTTTGGGGAGAGTGGAGTCAGCACTGATGTTAACTCCAGGAGAAAAATCTCCTCAACCGGAATCCAACTGGATCGTCAAATTGCGAGCGCAATGTTCTGACCATTAGGCTATCCCATCCTCCATGCATGTGTGTGTGTGTGTGTGTGTGTGTGTGTGTGTGTGTGTGTGTGTGTGTGTGTGTGTGTGTGTGTGTGTGTGTGTTGTGTGTGTGTGTGTGTGTGTGCACGTGCGTGTGTGCTTCAGTTTAATGTGTTTTCACATAAGTGATATTAGACAGTGTGTGTGTGTGAGAGTGTGGTGTGTGTGTGTGTGTGTGTGTGTGTGTGTGTGTGTGTTGTGTGTGTGTGTGTGTGTTGTAGTGTGTGTGTGTGTGTGTGTGTGTGTGTGGTGTGTGTGTGTGTGTGTGTGTGTGTGTGTGTGTGTGTGTGTGAAGGGGATAGTTGTGGGGAGGAGACATCAGACTGGAAGGAGAGAGAGGGGAGGGCAAGGGGTATTTAGGAGGGGGGGGAGGGGGGTATGGATGCAGTTTAGAGCAGTGGGGATAGAAAAAAGAGGGCTGGCTTAGATATTTTTTTTGGATTTTTTTTAGTTCCTAGGCTAGAGCTCCGAGGTTAACCAATAGTCAGAGTGGTGCATATTCAACCGTTTTTGCCAACCATTAAGGTAGCTGCATTCCGACTTCGAGGATTCAAAGTATGTCAAATTTTCACTCTTCTTTCAATGATAGCAGGACTGGAATGTTCGCGACACCGAAGTCTAATGCATAGCCTCAGCTTTTCGATAGAACAGGTGACTCTGGTTTGAAGCTCCATATCACTGCAACATAAGCCGTTGTGGTCGGTAGAATAGTAAACATGAATAAAATACGAGTATGTCTATCGCTACATACCATTTTCCTATGTGCTGTTGTGTCCACATTCTTCTAACATTCAGACCGACCAGCTGACAGACAACCCTTCCCTGTTGTTAACCAACACTAATTCTAACACTAACCTCAACTCTTAACCCTGGCCCCACATGTGGACACAAAACGCAGGTAGAAAACATGGTATAGGCTGACACACTGGCTAAATACTTTTTTCTTTGGGGTTGAAAGGAATTGATTTGAGTCGTTTATTACCAGTAAATGGATAAGCACAGAACAGCCTTGCAGCACACTTTAAAAACAAAACAAAACAAAACAAAAAGCATACGCGAACAGTGACGGTCAAAAGTTTTAAAGGCACCAAAAGGATTTTAAAGGTGGGACACTGGGGTCCAGGAAACAATCCAAAACCAATGCCAAAGCCAAAACTCAAAATTTCAAACTCCTAAACCTTTTTATCTGTAACAAGTTTGAGTAACCTGTTTCTACAGACCTTTTATGATCTGAATTCTTTAATTTCACCCAGGGAAATCTCCATAAATGTATACAGCAATTCTTAATTCTAAAAAAAACAACATGATTTTGGCCACTTTTTGACCCGTGTCTCACCTTAACATGACCATGACCAAATATCACTATTTATATAAAAAAGAAATGGTTCCTTAGCTCTAGCTCTGAGGTTCCTCAGTGGTCAGATGTTTTCCTATGCAACCCTTGTTGCCCGCCATGAAGGCAGCCGTATTCCGACTGAAGGGATAGAAGAATACATCATAGAGACTGCTGCCAGGGTTGGTAGGGGCAGGGGTGCTGGATTTTGAGGGAAAAGATGCTAGGAAGGGGTGGAGGGACTGGAGGGGGGTGCTGAATGTCGAGGTATATGACCTAGAGATGGGGAAAGAGGTGTAATGGCTGGGGATGGGGATGAATTTATCGTGTTTTTGAGATAATTTTTTTTTTGAGAAAAGATATTCATATTCAGTTTTCTAAAATGTTCATACTCAGTTGTTTGGGGTTTTATTTTAGATACTAACAGTATTCATAGTCGTATTTTTTTGTACGGGGATAGGGGGAGGCAGTCCAACTGTCATTAGGGTCAGGGGAGGGTGGTGAGTATTTTGGAAAATAAATGGAACACAAAAAGTAGAGGTAGCCGGTTTTAGAAAACATGCTTGTCAAGGGGAGAGCATTTTAGAAAAAAAAATGCTCAAAACCAGAAGCAGGGGTGCTAATTTTAGAATGAAGTGGTGTGTGTGTGTGTGTGTGTGTGTGTGTGTGTGTGTGTGTGTGTGTGTGTGTGTGTGTGTGTGTGTGTGTGTGTGTGTGTATGATAACTATTGGTAAAAACTATAGATAGAATTTTCAAGTACGTGTGGGCGTAGGGGGAGGGAGGGAGGGGGAGAGAGAGAGAGAGAGAGGAAGAGAGAGAGAGAGAGAGAGAGAGAGAGAGAGAGAGAGAGAGAGAGAGAGAGAGAGGAGAGAGAGAGAGAGAGAGAGAGAGAGAGAGAGAGAGAGAGAGAGAGAGAGAGAGAGAGAGACAAGACAAGACAAGACAAGACAAGACAAGACAAATTCTTTTATTCGAGGATAATAGATAAGCACACATGTGCTTTTTTACATCCAGTCCCCGCCCTTTTCAGGGATAACATCAAAATAAAAGATATTAAACAATAAAACTATACGCAGTACCAAACAACATACAGAAATAAGTACACTGCATATAATAAGGTAAGAGAAATGCGACAGTACACTACATATAATAAGGTGAGAAAGGTGCACTCATTCAGAAGAGAAAATCAGAAGTCACAATAAAATAATTTGGATTATTAAAGAAGAAGAAAAGAAACGAAAAAACAAAAAAACAAACCCAGAACAAAACAAACCAACAAACAAATAAACAGACAAAAACCAAACAAACAAACAAAAAAAACCCCAAACAAACAAACAAAGCAACAAACAAACAAACAAAAAAAACAAAGCAACCCCCCCCAAAAAAAAAACAAGAACAAGAACAACAACAACAACAACAACAACAACAAAAACCGCTAATAAACAAAGAGCCAGCAGGAGCCAGCAGGAGAACATTATAATAAACAACTGAAACATCAGTCTACGTCCATGTGTCTAAGGTTATACAAATCATTTAAATGTTATTCTTATTTGAAGGGGGCGGGGAGAATACTACTAAAAAAAACTGATAATAATAAAAAAAAAATAAGAGAGAGAGAGAGAGAGAAAGAGAGAGAGAGAGAGAGAGAGAGAGAGAGAGAGAGAGAGAGAGAGAGAGAGAGAGAGAGAGAGAGAGAGAGAGAGAGAGAGAGAGAGTGGGGAGTCTTTGCTTCCAGCAAAGCCCTATAGAATTATATACCACAGGTATTTGTCAAGGTGTCGTGTGTGTGTGTGTGTGTGTGTGTGTGTGTGTGTGTGTGTGTGTGTGTGTGTGTGTGTGTGTGTGTGTGTGTGTGTGTGTGTGTGTGTGTGTGATGTAATGTAAGTGTGTGTGTAATGTCAGTATGTATGTGTGTGTAATGTAAGTGTGTGTTTAAGTGTGTCTGAGTGTTTTGTGTGTTTTATATGGGTTTTGTACAACAACAAAAAATGCTTACTGAAATAATGGTCACGAACTTCAGTTTTCTGTGTATGGTTTATAGAAACCTGTTAAACCTCTGGATTTGTAGCCGTAACCACTATTGACTGATTTTTCATAGTTTTGGAAAGGGTGGATATGACACAAGCATTCAATATTACACATAGAAACACAATTGCAGTATTTTAATATGAAGAAAATTGTCTGTGTATATCTTAACAGCTTTACATCAGAATTGTTTTCTATTTATTCATTTAGCCTTTTTCTTTTAAAAAAAACTTGTCTAAGAAAACCATGTTTCCCCTTATTCTGTGAGCATAAGGTTGCAGGTATATTGACTTGGTGTATAGTGTTAACTGATTTCCCTCTTGCCTTGTGCTTTGCTGTAGGTCAGAGATATGCCCATTACCCAGGTCATGGCACTCCCAGCCCATTGATAGACTGCTCCATCTGCATGTCAGACATCTAAGGCATGAATAGCCTGAAATCTGATGCCAGGCTGTTAACTAAGATATAGCCCAATTTCTTTCCCCCCTTTCTCTCTCTCTCCCTGTGTGTGTGTGTGTGTGTGTGTGTGTGTGTGTGTGTGTGTGTGTGTGTGTGTGTGTGTGTGTGTGTGTGTGTGTGTGTGTGTGTGTGTGTGTGTATGTGTGTGTGTGTGTGTGTGTGTGTGTGTGTGTGTGTGTGTGTGTGTGTGTGTGTGTGTGTGTGTGTGTGTGCATAGCCTACGTGAAGGAGTGAGTCTTACAGTGCATTATTATTATTATACTGTTATCATTATTTTTTATTATTCTGATTGTTATTATTTTAATCATTGTATTTTCTTTAGTTTCTTTTGAGTTCATTTTGTTGTTAAGTGTTGTAACAGTGTTGTAGCTAAATATTTTTGTGTGGGGTTTTTCTTGATTGTACTTTGCTTGTTTGCTTGCTGCTTCATTTCTGTTAGTTTGTCTGTTCTTTGGCTAAGAGCTTTTTGTCTAAGTGCCTTTTTTCCTCTCGTGTTTTTTTTGTTGTTGTTGTTGTTTTTGCTAGATAGATCGCTTGATGAAAAAAGCAAATTTATGTTTACTCAATGTACCATCTGGAAATGCTTTTTTGATTTGATTTGATTTGATTTTATCCCTCCAACCAGTCTTTGATTTCCATTGTCTTTACAAGCATACTCTATGATATATCTCTTTGACTGTTTTGTTCAGTCTGTAAAGAAAAAGGTGGGGGAAAAGATAGATCAGACGCCTCACACTATCATTATAAGAAAACAAGCCAACATGGTCGATGAAGAACAGGAAAAGGGGGAAAGAGAAAGAAGGAAGAAATCAGTGGAAAAAGACTTTAGAGGCCCCCCACAAAATCTGGTGTTAGCAGACTTAAGTGAAAGATATCACATCGACCACTCATTGCTGCATGTTTAGTGTCTGCTTTTTTCATTGTGTCCAACCTTTGTACTGTATTTGTTATGTCCATCTGCGCTATTGTTTTGCAAGCGTTGACTTCACTTCAAATGTGTGCATTCCAAAATTCCAGTGTAGCAAATGTTGTAAAATAATGTATTCTAGCAGATCACTGCGATGACACAGAGTGGTACAGGCTGTTTTGTTTTGTTTTGGTTTGGTTTGTTCAGCCTTTCTGTGTGCTTTGCTGTGGAGCTCTTAGGAAAGTGTATAAAAGTAGAAAAGGGTTTAGAATGTGTGTCAACTTTTTACGAGTAGTTCTACGAAACAGTTAGCTGTAGTTTTTTTGTTTGTTTTTTAATTTTGCTTTGAATCCTTTGTTCAAGTAGGAAAAACGCCTGTTTCATCAAGGAATGGTGATGGACTGCTAGGTTTGTATTGAAAGTGTTTGTCTTTTCCATGTTTCTTTTCCCCGTTGGTCATATCTTTATTTAGTATTGAAACGTTATTTCTAGATAGTTATCTTGGATTTTATTACCTAAAGATGATGTTTTATGTATCATTTTTATATATTCAATTTGAAATACTGAACACAGAGTGAAGCATCTTCCTATTTTCTTTTTTTCTTTTGAAATAAAATTACATGTTCAGCAGCTTTTGCTGGTATTTGATTTTTCAATACTCCTTTTGGAGGTGTGAAATGTCTCCACGTTATCTGGGTAATTGTGTCACTGGTTTATTTGCATGTAACCATTCCAAACGATGTCCCCGTTGTTCACCTTCAAATGAAGGATAGTATATGTGAAGCTTGTTGCCTGTATCAGTTTTTCCCTCAAGGACATGGCTTAAAGCATATCTCTAACCTGTCCATTTTATGTGAAATGATCATACAGTGGTTTTGTGGTATCTGCTAGACTTTAGCTATGCAGTTGATGCCGTTGATTTTGTGTGGTGTCCCCTAACCACCCTATTTCCTATTATTCCAGAGTCAAAATTATGTGTACATTGTTTTTAAATATATTGGGGTTGAAACTGCTTTTCAATTTCTATTTTCATGAAAGGATGAAGTAGAACCTCCTTTGCCAGTAGCATGTTAAAATGTTTGCTTTCATGTTAAAATATTCTTTTTATCCGAATCCAGATAAGCGTGTTCTTGACTCCCAACTGGAAAAGGTGGGGATTAACTGTTTACAGCTCGATTCCATCAGCTGTATAATTATTAGCTGTTTACAGCCCAATCAATCACCTGTATAATTATTAGCTGTTTACAGCCCAATTCCATAGCCTGTATCATTATTAGCTGTTTACAGCCCAATTCCATCAGCTGTATAATTATTAGTTGTTTACAACCCAATTCCATCAGCTGTATAATTATTAGTTGTTTACAACCCAATTCCATCAGCTGTATAATTATTAGTTGTTTACAACCCAATTTCATCAGCTGTATAATTATTAGCTGTTTACAACCCAATTTCATCAGCTGTATAATTATTAGCTGTTTACAGCCCAATTTCATCAGCTGTATAATTATTAGCTGTTTACAACCCAATTCCATCAGCTGTATAATTATTAGCTGTTTACAGCCCAGTTCCATCAGCTGTATAATCATTAGTTGTTTACAGCCCAATTCCATCAGCTGTATAATTATTAGCTGTTTACAGTACAGTTCCATCACCTGTATAATTATTAGCTGTTTACAGCCCAGTTCCATCAGCTGTACAATTATTAGCTGTTTACAGCCCAATTCCATCACCTGTACAATTATTATTATTATTATTATTATTATTATTATTGTTATTATTATTATTATTATTATTATTATTATTATTATTTATTATTATTTTATTATTATTATTATTATTATTATTATACATGGAATTTGTATAGCGCTATCTCTTGTAAAGACAAATCAAAGCGCTTGCATTTGACCAACAGAGCCACAGATCATGCTGCCACCAGGCGCAAAGATCAACGACGAACAACGATGATCAACTGTTGTTGTCTTGTTGCTGCTGTACACTTTAGAGCGCAAAGCCTGGACAAGTATGTATGGAGGGCAAGCTGTTACCCATGCAGCAGACCCCCCTTCTCCACGGCACTGGAATGATCCATTGGAAGGGCATTGACCGATACGAATGGTTCCAGTACCGTTGCCATATACCTACAGCCCCGAGCCGCTCTGGGACTCCAACTCCCCGATTTTTCCTCAGGGATGGTGTCTAAACACGACACCTGTGTGCATGCTGGTTTGTTATAATTTTGTCATCCGCTCCTACCGGCACATGATGGCCTACTCTTCCGAAAGGTGGAACGGGGTTTTAACATGTGCGCAAGATGTTCTGCGTGCATTCGCACGGGGCCTCGGTTTCGAGTCTCATCCGAATGACTTTGACATTCAGTTCGATTTTTTCGTCAAACTGGGAAGAAAGGGCGAGGCTGGGTTCGAACCCAGAAACTCACGATTTACATATTGGCAGGCGAACGTCTTAACCATTCTGCCACCGTCCTTCCTTTAAACAATTATTAGCTGTTTACAGCCCAATTCCATCACCTGTGTAATTATGGGATAAATTCCAGGTGAGTCGCCCAAAATGAAGAGAAAATGTTGCATGTTGAGTTTAGAGGACCAGCAAAAGATGTTTCATGTAACCAGTATGCTTAGATTTTTCTTGTATTTTGTGTTATTGCTTTTATTTTTCCTGCATTTTATGTAGAGCATAATTGTACAGTTACAAAATTGATAATTTTACCCCTTTAAATTAGTAATGAGCACACACCAATGGCACTTGACTACCCAACTGACTTTTTCCTGAGAGAAATACCAAGCTTTGTAATCTCCCTCTTTCTAAGACTTACAGTGGATCGGTGGTCTAGAGGTAACGCCCCTGCCTAGAAACGAAAATTCCGTGTTGGTGGTTTTGATCCCCGTTTGGGTCCCAAACTTTTCCCTTATCCATTAGACCATAAGTGGTGGTCTGGGTGCTAGACTTTCGGATGAGATGAAAAACTGAGGTTCCATGTGCGACATAAATTTTTAAGCAACAAAAAAAATCACCACACCAAGAGAGTTGTCCTTGGCAAAATTGTGTACAAAACAGCAACTTTTGATAGGTAAACACATGCAGTTGCATCCAGGAAAAGAAAGAAAAATAATGGATGGCACTGCTCTTGTGGCCACGCGCTTTCTCCGGGGAGAGCAGCCCGAATTTCACCGGAGAAATGTTCTGTGACTTACAGTTTTATAACTTTTTTTTAAAAGCAATTTTGCACTTATTATTTTAATGTGCTTGTACTTTCTAGTTGTAAAGATAACATAGCTGAAATTAAGCTTGTTGTCACTTCAGTGTTTTAAAAGCATGAGGGAATGAACACGTCATTGTGGCCTGAGATATTTTCAAACACTGGTATGATAGTTCAAAACCAGACAGAAGTCAGTTGGTGGGTCATTGTCACGTCTCTGCTGGTCGGAGCATTGGGAAAAGCCTACCTCCCCCTTCAGCCCCAAAAGAAAAGCTGGAGTTAGGGTTGGGAAGCCGGCTCGCAGCTGAAAGAAAACAAAATGATAAGGAAACTTAGTTATCTTAAACACAGTGTCAAAACCTGATGAAACGTGGTGCCAAAGAAGTCTGAAAAAATAAACTAAAACTTGACCAGATCTTTGTTCAGGGTTACATTCATGAATAATTGTGTTTACAAATGTGGAGTATGAATACAAGATTTGATGCATATACATCTCTCTCTCTCTCTCTCTCTCTCTCTCTCTCTCTCTCTCTCTCTCTCTCCTCTCTCTCTCTCTCTCTCTCTCTCTCTCTCTCTCTCTCTCTCTCTCTCTCTCTCTCTCTCTCTCTCTCTCTCGGATGAAAAAAAGTATGTAATGCTTACTTACTCTGTTACCCTTGAAAAATAAAGATTATTCATTCATTCATTCATTCATTCATTCTCTCTCTCTCTCTCTCTCCTCTCTCTCTCTCTCTCTCTCTCTCTCTCTCTCTCTCTCTCTCTCTCTCTCTCTCTCTCTCTCTCTCTCTCTCTCTCTCTCTCTCTCTCTCTCCTCTCTCTCTCTCTCTCATCTCTCTCTCTCTCTCTCTCTCTATCTCCCTTGATGATATTTGCAGATTTATATCACCTTTAGGCTCACGTACTGTGGATTATTTCATATTGTCTTTTGATTTATTCATGTCTATCAAAGTACCATCTTTGATAGTCGAAAGTTTAACAGAATCTGACCACTTACCAGTTAGCATGAAATTAGAGGTTACAAACAGCATTTCAAAACCACAGCAGCAGAATGAAAGGGAATCTTATTATAACTTAGTATGGAACCAAACAAAAGAAGACCAAATTCTGAATGCACTAAAAAGCAAAGACATTCATGACAGACTTTTGGCAGCTACAAACACTCTGGATAAAAATATAGAAGCTGCTCCAGACATGTTTACCAAATGTTTGAAAGATGCCAGCGAATGCATGTTTAAAAGAATTTTAGTGAACAGTACCAAAAAATCTGAATGGTTTGATGATGAATGTCGCATGGCAAAAAAAGAGAGCAGGAAGATGCTGAGCTATTGTCGCTTCACTAAGAAGGAGGAAAATAGGATAGTCTATGTTGAGAAAAGAAAACAGTAAAAAAAAAAAAAAAAAAAAAAAAAAAAAAAAAAAAAAGCTATTGAAAACTAAAAAGCAGGATTATAGAAAACAAAAGGTTGAATCGTTAGCTAAAAGTGTCAAAATTTCCTCACAGTTTTGGAGAGAGGTTAGGAATATGGGGTGTGGGAATAGTGAGAAAATATATAATAATATAAGTACTGATAGGTTGTTCAGTCACTTTAAAGATGTGTTTCAAAAACATGAAGAAATTTATTATCCTAGAGATATTTCAGTAGATCTAATGGAAGACATCGATCACACATTAAATAAAGATATATCTGAGGATGAAGTAAAAGAAGCAATTAGAAAACTTAAACTAAGAAAGGCAAGCGGTATAGATGACACATTAGCTGAGATGTTGAAAACTGGTGACAAAATTGTTACAACTTTTCTGGTCAGATTATTTAACATTGTGTTTTCAACAGGTACTTATCCCAAAGAGTGGTCAAAGGCCATAATTATACCAATTCATAAAAAAAGGAGACCACGATAGCGTTGACAATTACAGGGGAGTGTCCCTCTTGAGCATTATCTCTAAATGTTATACAACTATCTTAAACTCAAGACTTTATAAATGGCTGGAAAGTAATAATGTGATTACAGAAAGTCAGGCAGGATTCCGGAAGGGATACTCAACAGTAGATCAGATATTCAACCTATATGCAGTTGTTAAAAAATGTATGCAACAAAGGGGGGAGAAAACTATATGTTGCTTTTGTTGACTTTAGGAAAGCATTCCATTCTGTTTGCCATGACAAACTTCTGGAATGTTTGAAAAAACAAGGTGTGAAAAAACAATTTAAGATGTGCTTGAAGTCAATGTATTGTTTATTATTGTCATGTGTGCGTGCAAACAATGAGTTTTCAGAATTTTTTGAATGCCCACTTGGTGTAAGGCAAGGATGCGTCCTGAGCCCTACATTATTCTCTATTTTTATAAATCAGCTAGCTGACTACATGAATGCTGAAGGTAAGCACGGCATACAAATACTTCCAGGTGGTATTGAACTATTTATTCTTCTTTTTGCTGATGATGTGGCGTTGTTATCTACAACTCCAAGTGGCCTTCAAAATCAACTAAATATATTACATAAATGCTGTAAAGAAATGAAATTAAATGTTAACACTGAAAAAACAAAAATCATGGTTTTTAGAAAGGGGGGCTACATAGGCCAAAACGAGCAATGGATCTTTGATGGTAAAAAACTAGAAGTTGTAAATAACTATTGTTACTTAGGGTTTAATTTTACCACTATGATTAGTATGAAGAAAGGAACTGAGCATTTAGCAACTAAGGGCAAAAAGGCAGCTGTGCAACTGAATAAAGCTTTCCAAAAATATAAGGAAATGACAGCTAATACGTTATTTAAAATATTTGACGCTAAAATACAATCTGTTTTACTTTATACATCCGAAATTTGGGGGTTGTCCAAGCTAGATCATTTAGAAAAAATAGATATGTTAGTCTGTAAAAGATTTTTGGGTGTTCCAGTAAAAATTCCAAATAAGATGACATATGGTGACTTGGGAAGATATCCTCTGTTTGTAAATTCTTGTGTTTCTGCCTTACGATATTGGTTTAAGTTGTTACAAATGGAAACTGAAAGATTACCCTACAAAGCTTATCAGATGTTGCTAAATCTAGATAGAAGTGGGAAGAATTGCTGGGTAACAAAAGTAAGGGAAGTTTTATGTAGGACAGGATTTCAATTTGGTTGGGAGCAGCAAAGTGTGGGGGATGTTAACCTTCATTCAAGAGATGTTTTCTACAATTGAAGATCGGAATAGATATGAAGATTATAGATCGTTTAAAACAAATTTTGAAAGAGAAAAATATATTAATGATGTTGATACCTACTGTTTTAGGGGTGCTATTTCTCAATTAAGATTTAACGTCCTGCCACTAAATGCAAATGTCCATCGTTACAGCGATTCGATCCGAAACAAAAAACTGTCCTTTTTGTATGTCAGTAACAGAAGATGAACAGCATTTTCTCTTTGACTGTTCCATGTATTCCGATCTTAGAAATAAATTCCTGAGGAATCTAACTAATGTCCCCATTCAAGTGTTGCTGCAAATGTCAAACATTCACCAGATGCACAATGTCTCCCGATATGTCTTCCATTCAGTTAACAGAAGAAAGAGATGTATTGTCTGAATTTTATATTATGTTGCTGAGGTATGTTGTGTTGGCTGATTTGGCTTGTTGGTATTAATTTTTTTCTTTTTGATGGTGCAACCGAGAAGTTTTGAATTTATGGCCAGGGTCAGGTACATGTTTGTGTTGCACTACCTAATTTCTTTTCAGTGTGTCTTGATCTCCGAGTGATATGGGTTTCAATATTCCATGTGAAATTTTTCTATACCTGAAATTTGACTTTTGTATGTTTCGAAATTTATCAACATGTGCATGCATTACCACACCCATCCTCAATTGGTTGTATTGTGGCCTAAGACCGAAGTACCATTAAACCATTTCAGTGTTCAGTGTTCTCTCTCCCCTCTCTCTCTCTCTCTCTCTCTCTCTCTCTCTCCTCTCTCTCTCTCCTCCTCTCTCTCTCTCTCTCTCTCTCTCTCTCTCTCTCTCTCTCTCTCTCTCTCTCTCTCTCTCTCTCTCTCTCTCTCTCTTCTCTCTCTCCTCTCTCTCTCTCTCTCTCTCTCTCCTCTCTCTCTCTCTCCTCTCTCTCTCTCTCTCTACTATCTAGCTTGTTTTTAAATGATGTAACCTAATGAACTATACCTTGTAAGTTGAAATATATGTGATGGTGTTTTGCTTAAAATTTATTCTTGACAGACATTGATTTCATATGTTTTATTGGTACTATTATTTAGTTAAAATGTATGAGACGGTATTTTGCTTAAGATTTATTCTTGACAGACATTGATTTAATATGTTTTATTGGTAATATCATTTTAAAGAAGCATTTAGCGTGGGTGTTGTCAGACTTTATTGATAGTGTATTTTGATGATGATGTAAGTGTCAGATGCTCTCTCTCTCTCTCTCTCTCTCTCTCTCTCTCTCTCTCTCTCTCTCTCTCTCTCTCTCTCTCGGAGTGGCTTCCCTTGCTTGGCTGCCAGCAAGACGTTTTCTCTCCAGCTGTGAGTTAAAGCTTTCCTTTTTTCAACTATTCCTGTTCAAAATGCCAGTTGTGGGTCTCCCAGTATCACTGGAGTGCATGTTAAACGCAGTATTGCATGAACAAACGGTGTCGTCTTTCAAAGTGGACGGGCGAGAAAATCACACCGTTGTTGTGATTCGCTTGACTGGTAACACTGCCCGCCATTCCCCTGCTGCTCCGGTTCAACATGGAATATATCATGGAATGTATCGAAAGAAGTGCCCATCTCAGGTGAGCAGAGACATAAGGAGAGCGGAAACGTATAGAACAAAGAACGTAAAGAAAGTGAATGACCAAGTTTCTTCCCCCTCGGGTTTGTTTTTACCTACGCCACCAAGTGTGTTTTATTCTACAGGCCCTTCCAACAACAACATGGCTACGGACATGTTTACATGTGACACCCACTGCCCTCCCTCTTTGAGCTACAGTCAAGATGAACACTGTATTAACATGGTACAGACTGACACAGACAGACAGACAGTGACGATTTCGTATGATGAAAATGTCAGAAATGAGTTTTGTGGTGAAATCGTGAATGTGGCAGAAGAGTGTGGCTGTGGTAGTTTAAATGCAATCAAAAACTGTGTCCATGATAATGTGAATGACGTGGCTGGAGGTGAAAGGTCGGATGAAGGTGTGGGAGATCAAGAAAAGCATGCAGAAAATGATAGTGACGAGATGCATGCAGAAAATGACAGAGAGGAAGAGGGCGCAGAATGTGAGAGTGGGGAAGAGTGTGCAGACAGTGAGAGTGAGGAAGAGTGTGCAGAGAATGTGACAGGAGCAGAGTGTGCAGACTATATGGAAGATGGAAATGAAAGCTGCGAAATGCAAGAGACTGTAACAATAGCAAATATACTGGAAAGATTAGACCAATTGACAGAGGAAGCTGAAGATGTCCGCTCCATGATGCGTGACGTGAGACAGAGCGCTACTGAGACTACTGCTGTGTTGAAAGGAAACGTTCACAAAGATGTTTCTTAATTAATGTATGTATACTTCCAGAGAGGGTTAACAACATGAAAAAAGTTACCCAATGAAAGAAAATATATCTGTTTAGAATAATGATATGGAATCCATGTCATGAAGATTGTTTGGGCTGTTGAACATTATGCTTTTCATTGATTCTATGTTTTGTGCCCAGTCCCCATCCCACTGTCCCCTTGTGAATGGGCGTCAATGCTTATCACAAATAAACAATTGTCATTGTCATTGTCATTGTCATTGTCTCTCTCTCTCTCTCTCCTCTCTCTCTCTCTCCTCTCCTCTCTCTCTCTCTCCTCTCTCATCTTATATATATATATATATATATATATATATATATATATATATATATATATATATATATATATATATATATATGAAATTATTGTCGAGAGTCTTTATGTTTAGTTGGGTTTTTTGGGTTTTTGTTTTTTTTGTTTTTTTAAATTTATTTTATCTTATTTTAATCATTTATTTATCTTATTTTTTTTATTCTATTCACTTATTCAAATTATTTTATTTATTCTCTTTGGGGGGGGGGGATAGTTTGTTTGTATTGGAAGAGAGGTTGTTGATTCTGTCTTGAAATTTGTGTGTGTGTGTGTGTGTGTGTGTGTGTGTGTGTGTGTGTGTGTGTGTGTGTGTGTGTGTGCGTGCACGTGTGTGTGTGTGTGTGTGTGTGTGTGTGTGTGTGTGTGTGTGTCTGTGTGTATGTGTGCGTGTGTGTGTGTGTGTGTGGTGTGTGTGTGTGTGTGTGTGTGTGTGTGTGTGTGTGTAGTGGTTGCTTGTGTATGTGTGTTGTTGTTGTTGTTGTTGTTGTTATTATTATTGGTTGATTTTGTTTTGTGTGTGTGTTCATTATTATTATTATTATTATTATTATTATTATTATTATTATTATTATTATTATTATTTTAGCCTTTATTGTTGTTATTGCTTGCCTGCTTGCTTATTTGCTCATTTGCTGTTCCCTATTACAAGTCGCTGTGGAAGTGTGGAAATATCACCTCATTTTTTTCTACTTAATCTAACCCTTTATTTCATTATAAGTTATATAACATATTTGGGGTGTACTTCTGTGTACTGTGTACTTGGTAAAAAACAACAACCCTCTTTTATTACATTATACTGTTCTAGTTTTGTGGTTTCATTTGCTTATTCTGTCATTCACTGAACTTGTACTGCGAAAAGTGCCCATAGTCAGAGACATTGAATGCTGTATAGCAGAAGAACCCACACCAGGATTTTCCCCTCTTCCTACCTGTGTAAACACCTGACCAACACTACCAATCTCGTCATTATTGTGACAAAAGCCCTGATAGTGAAGTGTGTGACGACTGAGTAGTGAGTGGACTGTTTCCTGACTTGCCTAACTGCTGACGTCATCAGACACCCCTCAGTAATTATTGTAGGCAGTCGCAATACTGCCTCTCTTTGGACACCTGCCAGCCTTCAAGTGGCCTTTAGAAGCACATCGCTAAGAGACTCTAAAAGTGACGCGACTGTGTTGAAACTTCTAATTCTACTGAGGAGTGTGTTTGACTTTGAAGCAGCTGTTGTGATTCATACCAGCTCAGACTTCTGAGTCTGTATTGATTCTCAGTTTTGCTTACTTTTAATCAATTTACCCATTATTCTTTTCTGGTGTCTTCCAATTTGTTTGCTTCGTTTTGTTTTCTTTTTACTCATTGAAGTGTGTTGATACTTCCAATTTTATTGTGGAATTTGTTTGACTTGAAGTAGCTGTTGCCATCCATATCAGCTCAGACTTGATTTCTGTATTGTCAATTTTGAGTAGTTGAATCACTTTACCTATCTATATTTGGGGGGGTTATTTCCAGTTGTTGTTTTGATTGTTTCTTCTTACTTATTATCTCCTCCCCCCCTCTCTCTCTAACACACACATTTACAGCTAAAACCAACACACATTGATGCATTCAAGACACAACATGTGGCCCTCTAAGGAAGGTCTACGAATTTGCCACTTAAACATAAATCATGGAGTTAATAAAATTGACGACATATCAACACTTATTAGAAACCATGGCAAACCATTTCACATACTAGGGTTATCGGAATCAAGACTTTCGAAGCACATAGTTGACACTGATTTATATATCCCTGGATATAAATTCATACGAAAGGAACCACAAAAGCAAAAAGAAACAGGAATCATCATATACATCAGTGAATCTATAACATTCAAGCGTCTCATCCATCTAGAACATTATGATGTAGAATCTGTCTGGTTTGAAGTGTCAATAAAAGGTTCACCACCTATTGCAATTTGATTCTGCTATAGGAATCCAGCAGAAAGAAAAAATTGGATTGACAAGTTTGATGCAATGATGAACGTAGTCTTATTACAATCCAGGGAAGTAATACTACTAGGTGATTTTAATATTGATTTAACAAAAGTAAATAATGCATGGACGCAAATTACTAATTCATTCAACCTTCACCAACTAGTTAGTTTACCCACGAGAGTCACACAAAACTCAAGCACAATTATTGATCACATCTACGTATCAAATCCTAAAAACATCATAGAAACATGTGTCCCTGTCTATAACTGCAGTGATCACTACCCAGTATGTACTACATGGTCAAAAAAAGGAACAAAAATTCCCAAACCTGGCCATAAAAACATAACATATCGTTCCTTTGCAAAATTTAATGAAAAGCTTTTCCTTCTTGAACTAAGTAACTCAATGCTCTCAGAAACATTCAACATTACTGATCCAGACTCGGCCATCGAGTTTTGGATAAAAACTTTCACTGAAATTTACAATAAACATGCTCCACTTAAAACCATAAGGGTCAAACATGTCCCCAAACCGCCTTGGCTCACAAAAGAACTAGAAGAAGCATGCTATCTTAGAGATTTCTTAAAAAAAACTTAAATACCATAAAGAGTCAAAAAGATTACGAAACGCCATAAACTCACAGAAACGTTGAGAAAAAAAGAAATATTTCCAAGATTTACTATCTTCCAAACAAAAATCAAAAATCATTTGGAGGGCCATTAATCAAATAACAAACAAACAATCATCTTCCAAATCAAATGTAATCAAAGATGTTACTGCTGAACAACTCAGCAATCACTTCATAAACGTTTCTACTAATGTTGTTAGCAATGACAATTCAAAATCCAATAACCTAAACACATTAAAACAATACTGCCAAAAAAAGCATATTTCCTCAAAACTCCATATACCATTTATTTCTGTTTTTTAGGTCCATAATTACATGATTCACCTCAAACAGTCAAGGACACGAGGTCTTGATGGAATAGACAGCAGAATTCTAAAACTTTCAGCTCCAGTTGTCACAGACACTCTCACATATATATATAACCAATGTCTTGAAAAGAACTATTTTCCCAATGCCTTCAAAACTGCTAAAGTGATCCCCATCTACAAATCTGGTGACACTTCAGATCCCTCAAATTATAGGCCAATCTCTATTATATCCCTTCTTTCAAAACCCCTGGAAAAACATATAAATAAACACTTAGTCAGTCAAATAGAAACTAACAACCTACTCCACCCTAATCAGTCAGGATTCAGACAAAATCACTCGTGTCATACTGCACTGACTAGTCTCGTAGACAATTGGCTAACAAACATTAATGAAAATAAATTAATGGAGTATTATTTGTAGATTTCAAAAAAGCATTTGATACAATTGACCACACACTTCTCATCAGAAAGCTAGACCTGTACAATATATCGTCAAATGTCTAGAACTACGTGCTTCTTATCTCAAGAACAGACAACATTGTGTTTCAACAACTACATCCACATCCAATCTAAAACCCATTCATTATGGAGTACCACAAGGATCTATACTAGGACCAATTCTCTTTTCTTTATACATAAATGACCTTCCTCTACATATTGCATCCAAATGTGAACTATTTGCTGATGACACAACCATACACACAAGCCATAATGACATTAACTCTCTTGCAACCATATCACAACAAAGCTATAATGATCTTGTCAAATGGACAGATCTGAACCACATGTTTATTCACCCCCAAAAAACAAAATGCATGCTTATCACCACCAGACAAAAGCGACAAAATTTAC
>CM060346.1:522600-525100 GCA_030674155.1 Stramonita haemastoma
TTTTGGGAAAATCAACATCGGATTTCATCTTAACCTCTTTTGCGACAAAATTGCTGCATGAAGAACTTCTGACAATGTATTTTGCGCATGCAAGTCGTCTGTTTTCTTCTAAAGGAAGTACATCTACTTCTTTATATGTACCAAAAGATGATGCATGGAAGGGAACACCAAGTGCAAGGCGATATGCCTTGCAATCTAAACTTTGTAGCTTTCTTTTTAGGTAGTTAGGAGCACTGAAAAACACTTCTTGACCGTAGGTTAACTTAGAACGAACAAGTGATGTTGCTAAGTGTTTCAGTATCAAAGGGTCTTGGCCCCACTTTTGCTTATTAATGATTTTCAGAAGGTTAATGCTTTTTCTGTCTTTATTAATTATATATTCTATGTGTGAATTCCAGGTAAGTTTGGAGGTTATGATAACACCAAGGAATTTCACAGATTGCTCATATTGAATGACATCATTTTCTAATCTAAATGTTGGAAGATCATGGGGATTACTACCGTTATTAAAAAGTACAATATGTGTTTTTTCTGGGGACATTGTAAGCCCATTTTCTGAAATATATTGATTTACTTTGACATACCTTTCTTACGTGATTTAAAGCCCTCTTGGAGGTTGTTCGTTTCATCGTTACATTCATCCAAATGCAAATGTCATCTGCATATTGAGCAATGGTTACCGTGTTAGAAATATGTTTAGGTAGATCATATAATAAGATATAAAATAAAATCGGTGCAATCCTTGAGCCTTGAGGTAGACCCATCAGTAGAGATCTAAAATTTGAATACGTATTCCCAATTCGTACTTGCATGCTCCTTTCACTCAAGAAACTTTTTATATAGCAGTAAATGTGTACCGACAGTCCTATATGTTTCAGTTTATACAGTAATTTGGCATGCCATACTTGATCGTAGGGTTTTTTATGTCAAAAAATGTTGCAAGAATATTTTTTTCTTCTTGCAAATTGATATTTAATTTGAGTGGTGAGTTTCTTTAAATGGTCGATTGATGATTTTCCTTTCTGAAAACCAGTTTAGTTAGCTGGTATTATATTATTTTTACAACAGAAATGAACTAATCGTTTTAAGACTACTCTTTCCATTAGTTTACAAACATGAGATGTCAAAGCAATAGATCTGTAACTTTTCTTGTCATTCTGAGGTTTTCTGTGTGTTCTGTGTGTGTGTGTGTGTGATGTGTGTGTGTGTGGTGTGTGTGTGTGTGTGTGTGTGTGTGTGTGTGTGTGTGTGTGTGTGTGTGTGTGTGTGTGTGTGTGTGTGTGTGAAATCAAATTAATTCAAATCAAATCGAATTTATATTTCCAGATGATGCATTGAATAAGAATTGATTTGTATTTTTTTTCATCAAGCCATATATACATCTAAAGACGAAAACAAAAACAGCAAAAAAAAATCAAGCAGAAAAAAATTTTCACCAATAACAGCTAACATGATTTCAACAGGCTTTAAAATAAAATATGTCTATAGAAATTACAAGCACTCAAGTGTGTGTGTGTGTGTGTGTGTGTGTGTGTGTGTGTGTGTGTGTGTGTGAGTGTGTGTGTGTGTGTGTGTGTGTGTGTGGTGTGTGTGTGTGTGTGTTGTGTGTGTGTGTGTGTGTGTAAGTGTGTGTGTGTGTGTGTGTGTGTGTGTGTGTGTGTGTGTGTGTGTGTGTGTGTGTATGTGCGTGTGAGTGTGAGTGTGTGTGTGTGTGTGTGTGTGTGTGTGTGTGTGTGTGTGTGTTGTGTGTGTGTGTGTGTGTCCGTCTGTCTGTCTGTCCTCCGTTCTGGAATGGTGCACAGTTACTCAGATTTTGATCTCTTATTGCTGACACTTCTGACTTTTTCTTCATTAAAATGGTATAATTTACTTATGATTTATATACTGCTCAGAATGAATCAAGAAAACTCATAAAATCTATATAAAAAACAGGGTTTGACTCCGTGTTGGAAAAAGATAGTGTGTGTGCTGACTCCACTCTCCCCAACAGTCCTTTGGATGAGAGTATAAACACACCTGGTGTGCGATTGCAGGCAGAACATCTTAGGCACACGTTAAATCCTAGTCCTTTTTCCATAAGTAGGCCATTGTGTGGCGGTGGGAACAGATGGCAAGATTTACAAAACTGCATTCACAAGGGGACTAGGTGTAAAAAGGCGTATGAGTGATTTTTTCATTACCCTCGATATAAAACAATAAACAAAGAAAGAAAGAAAGAAAGAGAGAAAGAAAGAAAGAAATCTCTCACTCACTCACTCATCAAATAGATATGTCGTAATGTCATTAAGGTTTAAAGGACACCTCTGTAAAGTCATGGCCAGAAGAGTTGCAAAGAAGTAATAATGCATGTTTTATGTTTTATCCTAATTACCAACAGTGTTTTAAAAGGAAAAAATATATTAGTGAGTTGCCATTATTATTACAATAATTATGATTTCATTATTTAGATTCAGGTGTACTGATCATTCATTGCTGATTGAAACAGGACAAGTGAAAGGCA
>CM060346.1:535100-552600 GCA_030674155.1 Stramonita haemastoma
CGCTCCACCACGAATGAGTCGCTTAGCACATTACCTAATTTGCGCTAGGAGCCTTTAAAGGCAGGTGGGGGTCAAGCTGTCAATTTTGAGATATTGATTGATTATTAAACTAGATCTGTTTATTTATCTTATAATGAAATATCAAGGCATAATTTTTATTCCTTTTGCTTTTAAATTTGCTTTGAAAATACCGAAGCCCTCATTCTGACAACCTGTTACTAAAATAAACTTGCCGGTTTCTCATTTTGTCACATCCTGCCGTCTATCATTTCAATTTGTAATAATGTTGCACAGAATTGTCCGATTTTCAATCTGTTTTTTGTATTTGATAGCCACTTTATTGCACATTAATAACATGTCAATAACTAAAAATTGACCTCATGTGCACTCCGTCTCATTATGTGGTGGAGCGTCACAATTTGATCTTGTAAGCAACAGCAAATGTTACCATCATAATTGTGTTGGAAGACGTCCTATGTCTAAGTGTCTAGCCTATCATGGCTTTAACTGAACAATCTCACATGCATCTAAATGAAGATTCTTCTGTTTCATATATATATATATATATATATAATATATATATATATATATATATATATATATATATATATATATATATATATATATATATATATATATATCCGTTAAAATCCCTAGCATAAGCCCATCATCTAGCAAACGCCCATCCCCCACATTGGGCCAAAAGTTGTGCACAGGGGTAACTACCTAGCCAACACCCACGCTGCTCTTTTCAAAGAGACTATGCTCACTTTCACTAGGTTTTGTGCAGACTGTTCTAAAAGTCATCTCCCTCCCCCCCCCTCCCTTTACCTTTTGTGTTTCCTTTTTTCTTTTTCCTTGTCCACTCCCACCCATCCCCAACAAAGTGAATTAAAATCACGTCATGCTTTTTCCATTGACGTCTTTTGTCTGTCAGTGACCTATCGGTACTGTGACAACGCTTCCTGATGGCCGGAATTTGGTTCTTGAATCTGTCTGTGCCATTTCTGCAAAATGCCAAAACGACAGTCTTTCACTGTATCTTTCAAATTGGAAACCCTCCAGTATCTGGATAACGAAGCAGGTGGGAATGTTCCTGAGTGTGCCCGTAAATTTTCTGTGGATAGGAAGAGGATCAGGGAATGGAGTGAAAACAGAGAAGACTTGAACAGCAGTACGGAAAAGACAAACAAAAAACGGAAACTGTCAAAAAGGACCGGCAGTTAGATCTGAACATGTTGACCAAGGTGTGCTGCATTATATGGAAGACGAAAGATCTGAAGGCAGGGTATTGCAAAACAAGGACCTACAACGGAGAGCGATGGAACTCGTTGGCCTTCTTTGCCTCAAAGTCCCTTTTTGTCCTATTTTCTTTCACTTCATATGCTTTCCGGTTGTATTATCAGTTACACAGTTGAGCACAAAATTACTTTGTGCAAGGGGTCTATCCCTAGCAAACACCACTCCAATTTTGCCAAAATCAGTGCACAGGGGGATGGCGTATGCTAGGATTTTCGGTGTATATATATATTATATATTATGTATGTATGTATGTATTGTATTATGTATTATTAGTATATAGTATTATTGTAGTAGTAAATACCTATATGTATTAATACTAGGCTAATGACTATGCTATAGGTGTATATATATATATAATCTATATTATATATTATATAATATATATAATATATATAATATAATATATATATATATAATAATAATACATACATACTACATACAAATGTAGCTCCTACACGAAATGAGTCGCTTAGTACATTACTCAATTTTGTGCTAGGAGCCATTAAAGGCAGTGGGGTCAAAGTTGTCAATTTTATGAATTTAAACTATATCAGTTTTTCGTACCTTAGTACATGAACATTTTTTGTAAATCCTAAGCCTTCATTGTAACCTTTATCGAAATAATTGCCCTTTCTCATTTTGTCAATCTCTGTATAATTTCTTTTAACAATTGCACAAATTTCCATTTCAAACTGTTTTCTGTATGAATAGCCTTCTTATTGCATGATTAATAACTTTCCAAATGCTTTCTCAATTCATTTATGTCAAACAATTCTACACCATATACCTTCTAACTAATACCCATAACTTTACTCCTCCCTCTCACACATCCTCTATATACTATCTCTATAATATATATATATATATTTTATATATATATATATAATATATTATATATTTTGTATATGTATGTGTTGTGTGTTTGTGTTATGTGTGTGTGTGTGTGTGTGTGTGTGTGGTTGTGTGTTGTTGTGTTTGGTGTGTGTTGTGTGTGTTTGTTGTGTGTGTGGTTTGTGTGTGTGTGTGTGTGTGTGTGTGTGTGTGTGTGTGTTGTGTGTGTGTGTGTGTGTGTGTGTGTGTGTGTGATAGTGCTAGTAGCCAGAAAAAGGCAGGGGAGGGAAAGCGTGGAACAATGCACAGCACCAGGCAACAGGAGACTCAGGGAAGACAGTCCCTATAAATCTTCTTTTATTTCATCCTGTACTTTCTCTCTCTGATGACCAGCTGACACTGACTCTCTCTTACGACTCCACTCTCTCACGCACACATCCTCCTTCATTTGCATATTGCGGGGAAGGTAAAGAAAGCATACGAAGCTGCAACGGAATCAGCTGGTTTGATCCAAAATGGAGGACATTTTGTTTTTCTCATGCAGCTTCAATGGTGATTATCTTTTCGTCCTATTACCAGACTACACAATTCGTATATCAAAATAAACAAGAGAATTTGAATTTTGATATACAATAGTGCATTTTAATCAACAATTATATAGCTGGAAGCTAACGGTAATTAAAGTATATGAATAGACTTATTTTTAACGGCATTTAGTGACAACTTTCAATAATTAACCACTAAAACCCCAACAAGACAAAATACTTTATGACCAAGAGAGGAAAAGTGTTATCCAAGGTTGCTATAGATGAACATGTCATTAACCAAAGATATCAGAAATAGAAGATTGTTATCCCTACACATATCTATGCTGATCTGCTGCACATTCGTGCAGCAGATCATTCGGGCGTGTATGGGGTGCTTAAGGAGAGGTGGTACCTTTGTAAACCTGGCAGTAGCATCCCTCGGGATGGACGGGAGCACTGGTCCTCACTTGGCACTCAACTCTCACTTCTGGGTCCGGGTCCTTAACCCACCCACACCCCGGTAACCGCTTCTACTGGCGGGCGAAACGTTGTGAGGGGCTAGTGCATTCTTAATCACCAGTAGGAGTCTTGGAGAGGAGATAGGCGCCACCAAACTTCCTCAAGCCCACTGCAAGGACATGATGAGAAAAGCAAAACAGAAACACATGCCGGATCGGTCGAGGCCCGGATCAACAACGACCGCGCTACCCACTGCAAGCCTCCAGGGTGGGAGTGACAAGTGTGCCACTGGAGCAGAACCAACTCTAAAGCTTCCAGCTAAAGGGTAACCATTGGTACATGGAATGTTAGGACTCTGTACCAAACAGGAAGAGTACAGGAACTCACACATGAATTACAGAGGTATAAATGGGACATCCTAGGGCTTGCGGAAGTCAGATGGATTGGCTTCGGAGAAACAACCACGCAAGACGGCCACAAGATATGGTACAGTGGAGATGAGAAACTACACCAACACGGAGTAGGCTTCATTGTCAGGAAAGAGATTGTGTCAAGCATCATCAACTGCACACCAATATCCAGCAGACTCATCTCAATCAGAGTTTCTGCAAAACCCCAGAATCTCACCATCATCCAAGTGTATGCTCCAACATCTGACTACGATGATGACCAGATAGAAGAATTCTATGAAGAACTTGAAAACGTCATCTCCAAAACGCCAAAAAAGACATCCTTATTGTGGAAGGCGATTGGAATGGTAAGGTGGGACCTGATGCCTATGACACCTGGGCAGGAACCACAGGACGCTTTGGACTGGGAGAAACAAATGACAGAGGACAGCGGCTGCTGGAATTCGCAAAGAAGCACAAACTAACTCTGGCTAACACACTCCACCCTCACAAGCCATCTAGAACATCAACCTGGCACTAACCAAATGGTCTGATTCATAATCAAATTGATTACATTCTGTCACCCCAAAGATTCAAATCCAGCATAAACAAGGCAAATACAAGAACATTCCCAGGAGCTGACATTGGCAGTGTCCACGACCTTATACTTACCACCATCAGGCTGAAACTGAAAGCAAAACAACAGCCAAAAAGCCCACGCATAAGATTCGACCTGGAAAAACTCAAAGACCCAAAAGTGGTTGAGATCTTCCAAGCCAACATTTGAGGAAAGTTTGCTGCACTCACAGCCATTGACAATGATGTGAACACACTAGCCAACAACATCAAAGAAGTGCTAACGACAGCAGCAGAAGAAACAATAGGCAGAAGCAGAACAAAGAAACAATCCTGGGTGACAAAGAGGTTCTTGACCTCTGTGACAAAAGAAGAGAACTTAAGAAGCAAAATGTTCACAGTCAAGAAGCTAACAACAAGTACATGGATAGCCACAGAGAAGTGAGGAAAAAGATGAGAGAAGCCAAAGAAGCATGGATAGCAGAACAATGCAACAACATCGAAGATGGAATGGCCAAGGGAAACAGCAAAACAGCTTACAACACTCTGAAAGCACTAACTAAAACCACACAGCCTAAAGCCTCTGTTATTGAAGACAAAGAAGGAAATCTTTTAACGGAAAACAATGCCATCCTCCAACGCTGGACAGAATACTGTGAGGGATTGTATAACTACCCACTACGCCCAGATACCAACATAGTTTCCAACAAACCCCCTGAACACCAAGATAAAGACCACCAATACTAAGGTGTGAAGTAGACACAGCTATTAAACAATTGAAGAAGGGGAAGTCCCTGGAATCGATAACATCCCAGCTGAACTCATAAAAAATGGAGGGAATGAAACAGCAAGGCGATTCACAGATCTTTGTCAGAAGATCCATGACACCAAAGAATGGCCAAAAGAATGGACACAGTCTCTTGTAATACCCCTGCCAAAGAAAGGAAACCTCAAGCAATGTCAGAACTACAGAACCATCAGTCTCATAAGCCATCCTAGCAAGATCATGCTGCAGGTAGTCCTCAACAGACTGAAAAACCAAGCGGAAAAACTCCTGGCAGAAGAACAAGCGGGCTTTAGACCAAAACGCAGCACAATGGAACAAATTTTCAATCTGAGAATTCTGATAGAGAAGCATCTCCAACACCAAAAAGACTTGTACCACAATTTTATAGACTTCAAAAAGGCCTTTGACAGGGTATGGCATGACGGCCTCTGGCAAGTACTCAGGCACTTCAACATTGACAACTGCCTAATTGAAGTCATCAAGGCTCTGTATGAGAATGCAAGAAGTGCAGTTTTCATGAACAATCACGTGGGCGAGTTCTTCAAGACCACGGTTGGAGTCCGCCAGGGCTGCCTTCTCTCACCTGTACTCTTCAACCTCTTCCTCGAAAACATCATGACAGAGACACTGCAAAACCACCACACTTCCATCTCCATTGGTGGAAGACCCCTTTGCAACCTCAGATTTGCAGATGACATTGACCTCATGGGCAGCAGCAAACAAGAACTGCAAATCCTCACAGACAGTCTAACAGATCGAGCGAGCGCATACGGCATGGAGGTCAGTACAGAGAAATCGAAGATCAATGTCAACAGCGCGAGTAATGACAGCACGGAAATAAAGATGAATGGAGAAATATTGGAAGAGGTGAGCCAATTCAAATACTTAGGCTCCATCCTAACAAAAGATGGCACATCAAGCAATGAGGTGAAAGCTCGCATTGCAACAGCAACATCTGCTCTAGTCAGACTCCAGAGGATCATCAGAAGCAACAACATCAGCTTCTGCACCAAATACCACCTCTACAAATCCCTCGTGATATCTATCCTCCTATATGGCTGTGAATCATGGACTCTG
Organism: Stramonita haemastoma; assembly: GCA_030674155.1. Lineage (NCBI taxonomy): Eukaryota > Metazoa > Mollusca > Gastropoda > Neogastropoda > Muricidae > Stramonita > Stramonita haemastoma. The sequence continues at coordinate 541,049 of CM060346.1, forward strand.
ACAGCAGAGTTAGAGAGAAGAATCCAAGCATTTGAGAACAAGTGCCACAGAAGACTCCTCAAAATATCATACAAAGAACACAAGACCAATAACTATGTGAAAGAAGAAATCAAAAAGCGTGTGGGCCCCCAAGAGCCTTTGCTCTCCACCATAAAGAGGAGAAAGCTGATGTGGTTTGGTCACACCACAAGACACAACACCCTAGCAAAAACCATCTTGCAAGGAACAGTCGAGGGCAAGAGAAGAAGAGGCCGCCAAAAAAATCATGGGTTGACAACATCAAAGACTGGACTGCCCAACCCCTGCAACGCCTCCTACTAGCCACACAGGATCGTGAAGCATGGAAAAAGATCTCCGTTGCGTCTTCTCTCATGTCCCCCCTACGTCCTTTGGGACATGGGACTGAGTGAGTGAGTGAGTGCACATTCAATTTTCTTCATTCCAAATTGTAAGCAACAACAACAGAGTTTAACGTCATAGCCTATGTGTAAAGACGTCATATATCTTAGGATCTAGCCTAGTATTGCTGTAACTGAACAATGTATGCATCGAAATGAAGTTTTTTTCTGTATCAACCAGCCACCATTGTGCAGTGGTTAGCGCCTTGGATTTCAAACTGGAAGACCACGAGTTTGATTCCCAGAAGAGTCATAGGGATTTATGAATTCTGGCTGGCTCCTATCCAAAGTGAGTGTGCTGTGGGTTCAGTGGGGAGACTGGGACCACACAGACAAGCTTCAACCACTTTAGGGATGCAAATTTGAGAATGTTGCTCAAATTACCTGACCAACACTGTATATGTTGTATCTTTCAGGCCAGGTTGACACTGGGATCTTTGATGATCGTAAGCTAGAGTACAGCCCTGTCAAGTAGTCTCAAAGAGGATGCACTTCCATAGTGGCATCATTACATCATCCTCATCACCATTGATCATCATGCAATAAAAAAAAAATGCCTCTGATTCTGTAGCCCCTGTTGCTCTGGTCTCATGGTGACCTCAGATTGGTTTCCCCATAAACTTCTGTGTCTGTAGTGAGTTTGTGTCAAAGCATTGGGGTTGGTGGTTTGGGTTGTTGGTCATTGGAGAGACGTTGTGGTGGTTGCCAACTTAGGTGGGTGACTCACTCAGTTTGGCTCTTTGACTGAGCTAATACTGTCGTTAGTAGGGAGCTTAGTTAGTAGGTGGTGTCCTACGTATGTTAGCTCAGAACAGACACCACTGAACACCCCCAAAGTGACCAAGCAGCAGTGCAGGGCCCCTCTGGCTGGTGGCCCTACTGAAAACTAATATTGATGGGTTCCCTGTGGACTCCTGACTCTGAGGATGAGACATAACGAATCTGGGTATGGCTGGGGTGGGGAGATTGAAATGAGTGGCATGGGAACAGCAAGACAGGGACGTCACAGAAGATGAGGCAGCACCACCCCTCCTCTCCAAAACACCAAACAACCGTAGACAAACAGATAGTCTGTTGGCCTGCTTGCTAGACAGGTAAAAGTAATACAATAACAAACATAATGACAATAACAGCTATACATGAGCATTTTTGTGAAGCCTGTAAAAGAGGAAACAAATTATTCTAACTTTTTCTTAGTTCTTTTCCTCCCACCTCCACTGAACTCAATGTTCATTTTTTAAATAGTGCAGCACATGCATTCTGTTCATTGTCATAGAACACTGAGCACATCCATGGCTCTACAGATGTCTGAGCACAGTTCAGAATATGTTGAGAGCTGGGTGTGTGGTCCACTGTCAGTTTGTGGATGAATGTCATTGTAAAAATATGGACAAGGTAATTCTTTTTTTCTTACCTGTCTGTTTCTCTGTCTTTGTCTTTGATTTGCACAAGTAGTTTTCTTCAAGCATGTGTATTTTCTAGTCATTTATGATGCCCTGAACTACACTGTCTGCCTTGTATGTGTGTGTGTGGAAGTGGTAGAGGAAGAAAGATGAAGAGAATATACCTCACATTTCCATCTAGTCTGTACGTTAAGTATGTCAAGTTTGATAAGCAAACTGTAAAGAAAAACAATCTATCATTGTGTTGTTTTCAACTAATCAAACCAACTCTCTCTCTCTCTCTCTCTCTCTCTCTCTCTCTCTCTCTCTCTCTCTCTCTCTCTCTCTCTCTCTCTCTCTCTCTCTCTCTCTCTCTCTCTGTCTGTCTGTCTGTCTGTCTGTCTGTCTGTCTGTCTGTCTGTCTGTCTGTCTGTCTGTCTGTCTGTCTGTCTGTCTGTCTCTCTCTCTCTCTCTCTCTCTCTCTCTCTCTCTCTCTCTCTCTCTCTCTCTCTCTCTCTCTCTCTCTCTCTCTCTCTAAGTGTGTTTGTTTGTTTGTGTGTGTGTGTGTGTGTGTGTGTGTGTGTGTGTGTGTGTGTGTGTGTGTGTGTGCGTACATATGTGGGTGTTGGTATGTGTGTTTGTGTGTGTGTGTGTGTTGTGTGTGTGTGTGTGGGTGGGTGATTTGAGTGGTGGGGGGGGGGGGGTAGGGTGGTTGGGTGTGGGATACAAAAACAGTATGAGTGTTTGAATTTTGTAAAAACAAAATTGAAAAGCCTTTTCTAAACGTTGCTACATGCATTATATGTAAAAAAGACTTTTACACATTACATATTAAACCAGTTGTTATTGCATTTGTCCTTGGAAAGTTGTCTTACTCATTGTAGTTTGAATATTTCCAAGTGTTTCAAACAATTTTCTTTTATTAATGACAGGCAGTGGCTGTTGATAGAGAGCTCCAGTGAAATGAAGTGATGATAGGGGGGGGGGGGGGGGGGGGGGGCATAGGGCACAAAGTCAATATCATTCTGTCCAGGATGCTTAGTTTAGCATGCCCCTTCCTTTCGCCTAGTCCAAGTGTGGTCAGTTCCTGCTATAATGAGCACAGGCTGGTCCCAGCTGGGTTGAGAAGGGATGAAATAAATAGCAGTTGAAAGGCACTGAATGTGGTGGAAACTGACTGCTGTGGGGTAGACATAGTGTGTCATAGCCACAAATTCAGTATTATTCTGTCCAGGGTGCAACGTTTAGCATGTCCCTTACTTTCACCTAGTCCAAGTGTGGTCAGTTCTGCTGTAATCAGCATCAGTTGGCCCCAGCTGTGTTGAGATGGGATGAAATAAATAGCAGTTGAAAGGCACTGAATGTAGTGGAAACTGACTGCTGTGCGGTAGAGATAGTGTGTCATAGCCACAAAGTCAATATTATTCTGCCCAGGGTGCTAAGTTTAGCATACCCCTTCCTTTCACCTAGTCCAAGTGTGGTCAATGGGCAGAATGTGGTGACAACTGACTGCTGTGGGATAGAGACAGTGTGTGGGCGTGTGTGTGTGGGGGGGGGATGGTGAGTCATTGACATGTTACATCATCTGTAGCAGTTGTTGATGCTGATATCTTTCAAAACACACAAAGGGGCAGGCTGTAAAATGTACCACCTCTTATGAACATTTCCATGCTGAAGATACACAGAAACAAATATCCATTTTGGGTGTAAGTGTTGCTAATATTCATTGTTTACTGCTTTCTCATCTGAAGATTTATCTAAGTTAAAAGGAAGCACAAACATGTGGACAAAAAGACAAAAAGATTTACAAGTGCTGCTGATTGCCATAACTGCTTTAGCATTTAGTGATAAACTATAAAACAGAGAAAGAAAACCTTAACTCCTTAAATATTACTAGTGCTCAGACAAACACATAGCACTTAGAAGAACTGTAACATATATACAACAAAACACAGCTGTCACCTTGATTCTAGCAAATTTCATGACATGATGTTGTTGTTGCTGTTGCTACAGATGACTTCAGTTCTCCAACATGACCCAGGGCAACCCAGCAAAGCCAACATCAAGACAGAGGACTCTTCAGCACAGACCAACACACCTGTAAACACAGATACTGTGACTGAAAATGAACATGCTAAAGACCTGCCTGAGACAAGTAGATTCCCAGAACAGACAACTGAACACTATCAGAACATTCAATGCAAACAGGAAGCCACTGGGTACTGGTGCATTGAAGAAGAGGATAATGCAAATGATTACACTGCCTGTACTTGTAACTGTAAGGACACTGCATATATTCATGATGTAATAGAAGGTGTAAATGGTGCTGCTGAATATGGGATCCTTGGTACAGGTGTTTCTTTCCCAGGTGAAGTCAAACTGATCAAGGACACGTGTGACTTCACTGTATGTGTTCACAAATCCCTGCTGTCTGCTGGTGTTATGGACAGGTGTGGTGTTGAAGAGCTGAAGAATAATATAGAGACATTCTTACAGACTACAAATGAAATCTCGAAAGACATATCCAGACACAGCAGAACTGAGTATGATCACATCACAAAAGACAACTGTGACACACCTGAAAGGAAGGCAGCAGGAATTGTACAAGCTGAAGACAATCAATGCACATGCATAAAGGGTGGTGAGGTTTTCACAGGAAAAAAGCCACACAAGTGCACATATTGTCATATGAAGTTTACCACAAAACAGGCTTTAACTGACCACATTAGTACCCACACAGGAGAAAAGCCACACAAGTGCACATATTGTCATATGAAGTTTACCAGGAAACAGGCTTTAAATCACCACATTAGAACCCACACAGGAGAAAAGCCACACAAGTGCACATATTGTCATATGAAGTTTATCACGAAACATCATTTAACTTACCACATTAGAGCCCACACAGGAGAAAAGCCACACAAGTGCACATATTGTCATATGAAGTTTATCACGAAACAGGCTTTAACTTACCACATTAGAACCCACACAGGAGAAAAGCCACACAAGTGCACATATTGTCATATGAAGTTTACCAGGAAACAGGCTTTAACTTACCACATTAGATCCCACACAGGAGAAAGGCCACACAAGTGCACATATTGTCATATGAAGTTTACAGGAAACAGGCTTTAACTGACCACATTAGATCCCACACAGGAGAAAAGCCACACAAGTGCACATATTGTCATATGAAGTTTACCAGGAAACAGGCTTTAACTTACCACATTAGAACCCACACAGGAGAAAAGACACACAAGTGCACATATTGTCATATGCAGTTTATCACAAAACAGTCTTTAAATCGCCACATTAGAACCCACACAGGAGAAAAGCCACACAAATGCACATATTGTCATATGAAGTTTACCAACAAACACCATTTAACTGGCCACATTAGAACCCACACAGGAGAAAAACCATACACTTGTACCTTTTGTGGAAAGAAGTTCACCCATAAAGGAAGTTTAAAAACACACACTCTACTTCACACAAAACACTGACCACAATAATGCCCACACTATGGACGAGGATCGGTCCTAAAATCCGAGTAATCTGCAAGCCTTGTTATTTACACCTAAGAAGATGCTACAAAATCATTCAATTTGGAAATGCCTTTTATTTATATGTTTGACATACATTATAATGATGCCTAAGAAATGAGATGAATATGTTTAATTTGTTGTATGTAAGATTATGATGATTTGTTGCCAACATTTAAAAACTGATGCAACATTTGAAAAGTTGTGCTTGTATAAACTTTTGTTTTAACATCTCTTAATCTATTTCACCTGCTGTTTCACATTGTGCAAGTCATACAGCCTTGGACAAATGCAAACATCAAAATCCAGGGAGGGAGGAGGGGGGCACATTGTAGTGATAATATCACAGAACACAAATTCAATAACACTCAGGTCATTGCGCTAAATTTAGGGTGCCCCTTCCTTTTACCTAGTCCACATGTGATCAGTTCCTGCTATAATTAGCACCAGCTGGCTCCATCTGGGTTGGGACAGGTTGAAATAATTAGCGGCTGAGAGGAGCAGAAAATGGGGGAAACTGACTGTTGTTAATAGTATTTCTTTTTTTAATGTTTGTTCAGATACTTATTGGCTGTAGAAATAATAAGTCGTATTCTTCTTGAGGGAGGAAGGTGGCAGAATGGTTAAGACCTTTGCTTGCCAACAAGTAAATTGTGTTGTTCTGGGTTCCTGCCCAGCCTTGCCCTTTCTTCCCAGTTTGAGGAAAAAATCGAGCTTAAATTAATGTCAAAGTCATTGGGATGAAACTATAAACCAAGGCCCCATGTGTGAACGCACACAGAACGTCTTGTGCACACCTTTAAACCCCATTCTGCCTTTTGGAAGAGCAAGCCATCCTGTGCTGGTAGGGATGACAAAATGATAAAAAAAAAACCCAGCATGCACACAGGTGTCCTCTTTAGACACCATCCCTGAGGAAAAATCGGGAAGTTGGAGTCTCAGGGCGGTTCTGGGCTGTATATGGCAACGCTCTGCGGCTCCCCCACGGTACTGGAACCATTTGTATCCTCATTGCCTTTCCAACAGATCCATCCAGTGGCTTGGAGAGGGGGTGTGTGTGTGTGGCTGCATGGGTAATAGTTTGTCCTCCATACTTACCTACCCAGACTTTGGGCTTTAAAGACTAGAGCACAACCGCATAGTCTTCCAAGACTAATGGGTTCCTACAACTACTACTACTACTACTTTTTGATTTAGCATGAAGCTCTCAAATTGTGTACTGCATTTCGAATCATACTTGTAAAAGAACGTTTTCGCAGGGTTTATCACGGTTCATGAGAAATGCGTTAAATATCTACCAGTCTTTAATATTTGAACTTTTGAGTATACTTTGCCAAGCTTTCAAAGTGTAGTTAGATTTTAGAAGCTATGTTTGTATAAACCCTAATGTTTTAAATACGCTTTTCATTGAAATTTCTTGGAAGTGTACACCATTTTTCTTGTTACTTTTTTCTTCTGTTTTACTAATAAAAGATATTCTTTCAAAAACGCAGTACGTTTGTTTTGTGGCTGTATGAAGGCGGGATCTGTAAGGGGCATGAAGATCTGATCGCTGATAAGTGAGTGCTTAAAATGATCATTACACTTACTTACTTACTTACTTACTTACTTACTTACTTACTTACTTACTTACTTACTTACTTACTTACTTACTTACTTACTTACTTACTTACTTACTGCTTGCTTACTTACTCACTTACTTACTTACTTACTTATTTACTTACTTACTTACTTTATTATTTACTTACACACACACACACACACACACACACACACACACACACACACACACACACACACACACACACACACACACAACATACACACGCTCGCGCGCACACACTCATGCACTCACGTACGCACGCGCACACACACGCATACACACACACGCGCGCATGCGCGCATACACACACACACCACACACAACACACACAACACACACAGCGCGCACGCGCGCGCGCACGCGCGCGCACACACACATGCTTTCCTACTTCAAAAGGAAAGTTTCAAATGCTTGTGCAAGAGGAAACAACTTGAACGTAACAACAATATTTTAAAGGATATGAATGATTTATGCATGAGTAAGAACTCCAGAGCTTTTTGGCAGAGACTGAAAGCACTGACATCTTTGAAACCAAACAGATCAAATGAAATATCACTGCGCATATGGTTTGATTATTTCAAATCACTGTTTTACTCAAATGAGCCCTCAGATGATATAGATTTTACTGAAAAAGTTGAAAATATGCTGACTATGCATGACGTCAATAATTGTGAAATTTGTGTTGATTCAGAGCTTAGTAATGAGATCACTGAGAGTGAAGTTTTTAACAGCTTTGAATAAACTCAAAATGGTAAGGCTTCTGGTCCTGATGGTTTGATGTCAGATTTTATCCACCATGCCACTGACATTGATGTCGGATTCGTACTGCCTTTGTTCAACACAGTGTTTTCATCAGGCACATACCCGGAAAGCTGGTCACATGCAGTGATTTTCCCCCTGCATAAAAAAGGAAGCACTGCACAGGTCGATAACTATAGGGGTATTTCATTGTTGAATATTACTGGCAAACTGTATAGTACAATTTTGAATAAAAGACTGACAAAGTTCTGTGAAACTGTACACTAAATTCTGGGGGCACAAGCTGGTTACGTAAATATTACAGTACTATGATCAAATCTTCACACTTCAGGCTCTAGCACAAAAATATCTAACAAAAACAGGGGTTAGATTTTACACCCTGTTTGTTGATTTTTCAAAGCTTTCGACAGTGTTGATAGGATGTTTTTTTTTTTTTTCTGTTACTGCAAAAAGGAGTTCCAGTAAGGTGGTCATTATACTACCGAGCATATACAAAAGTGTAAAAGCAGCTGTGAGAGTTGGAGCACATATTACTGAATATTTTGATTGTATTTCTGGTGTAAGACAAGGGTGTATGCTTAGTCCACTATTGTTTTCAATTTCCATTTCTAAACTAGAGTCATAGCTCACTAGATCTGATACTCAAGGCATAAATATATTTTCTGAGTCACTTGGCATACTTTTGCTTATGTATGCATAATATATTGCTTTGGTTTCAGATTCAGTTGTAGACCTGCAGAAAAAGATGAAATTGTTTGGAGAATCATTGCAATAAATGGGGATTTTAATAATAATAATAATAATAATAATAATAATAATAATAATAATATATAATAATAATAATAATAATAATAATAATTATTATAATAATAATAATAATAATAATAATAATAATATTAAAAAAAATAAAAATAATGATAATAATAGTAATAATAATAATGATACATGCAATTTGTATAGTGCTATATCTTGTAAAAACAAATCAAAGCGCCTGCATTTGTCCTATACAACACACAAGCAATCAAAAACAATTTACAGTTTCAGCAAATTTGAATGTGCACACACACTTACTCACCACACCACACACCACACACACACACACACACACACACACACACACACACACACACACACACACACACACACAAACACACACCACACACACAACACACACACACACACACACACACACACACACACACACACACACACTTTCTGTAAATATGGACAAAATTATAAAGTAGTTGTCTTAAAAATGGTGGATTTATTTAAAAGTCTGAAAATTGGTGCTACTCAGGAAAGCAGATACAAGTAGAATCTAGTTATAATTATCTGGGTGTAGTTTTTGGCTCAACACTTAAGTGGTCAAAATGAGTCAAAAATCTATCTGGATAAGCATTGAAGGCTGTTACTGGAATCAAAAGATTGTATTTTAGGTTGAAGAATTTTCCAGCATCTAAAGTTTTTAGCATTTTTGATACACAGGTAAAACCAATCCTTCTCTGTGGTTCCGAAATTTGGGGTTTTCAGCAATTTAATGACATTGAAAACACACAGGTAAAAATCTGCAAAATGGTCCTGGGGGTCGGCAGAGATGTTAAATAATGATATCTGCCTTGGTGATTGTGGTTGATACCCCATTATTGTTGACACTGTTACCAGGGAAATCAAATATTGGCTAAAGATTTTGGATATGCCTGATCATAGATAAACCCAGACAGTGTTACAATATGCTATGTAAACAGGATGAAGCATGGAGAACAAATTGAGTTAGGCATGTTAGAAAGATTCTATGTACCCATGGATTCAGTTTTGTTTGGACAATGTAGGAATGTTGTAGTTCTTCATCCTTTATAAAGGAATTTAAAAGACGAGTACAGGACATGTACCTACAAAAATGGCATAACTCTCTATCAGCATACCCTGACTATTTATATTATCATCGATTATCTGTAGAGCAAGCTATGTCTGTAAAGTAGAATCTTTAGAATATCGTAGAGCTATAACTGAGGTCAAAGAGATTGCCTTTAAATGGACTTTCACGTTATGATAAACCAATTACCGATCCATTCTGCTCCCAGTGTGATGGTCAAGAAATCGAAGATGTTTGTCACTTTTTGCTTGTATGCCCTAAATATGCTGTGCTATGAAGAAAATGTATTCCTTTGTATTACTAGAGATTTCCTTCGACTCTTAAAGTCCAGCTTCTTTGTATGTGCACTAAACCTAGTTTGATGTTTAAAGTTGGATTATTTCTTATTAAATGTTTAGATATCACAAGTAATGACGTTCACCATACATGAAAAAAAACCATGTTTAACTGTTGTTCATTTGGGTTGTATGGCCTGCAACAACTGAATTAAAGTTATTGTTATTGTTATTGTTATTGTTACACACACACACACACACACACACACACACACACACACACACACACACACACACACACACACACACACACACACACACACACACACACACACACTCACTCACTCACTCACTCACTCACACGCGGGTGCCCACGCGGGTTCGATTTCCATTGGGATTTTTCCTCTGCTGTTAACATCAGTGCTGACTCCACTTCTCCAAAAAGTCTTTCTAATGAGACTGTAAACCAAAGCCCCGTTTGGTTTGCGTACGCACATAGAACATTTTGCACACGTATTAAATCATTTTCCGCTATTCTTAAGAGTAGGCCAACGGCTGCAGGTGGGAACAGATTACAAGATTTACAAAACTGCATAAACACGGGGACTGGATGTAATAAGGCATATGAGTGATTATTCCATTATTTTCAATATAAAAGAAGACATGAATACACAAAAAAATAATATATAAAACAAACACACACAAACACACACACAAAACACACACACACACACACACACACACACACACACACACACACACACACACACACACAACACACACACACACGCGCGCGCGCGCGCACGCATGCACGCACGCACATATAGGAAACTTTTAAAGCAAAAATGCTTTTGAAAAAAAAATGTATATGTAATTCTGTCAGATGAAACGATTCTGTTTGCTTTTTGGGAGTCTCTTGTACATAGCCCGGTTTTTGCCTTTCTTTGAAATTCTTTTATATTGCTTTTCCTATTAGCATTTTTATGAGTTACATAAATATTTTAATGCCAAACTAATTCATGATTCTCTTTCCATGTGCTTTTTCTTATATTGTTTTGGCCATATGTCTTTTGTTTCTAAAACATCACTTTTAGGGAACAGACATAAAATACAACAACGAATATATACATGCACGCACGCACTCACGCGCGCACACATACGCTCGCACGTATGCAAGCACGAAAGTGTGTGCAAGGTGGTCCAGAGGTAACGCACCTGCCTAGAAAGCACAACACTGTTAGATTATCCTCTTGACTAGGAGTGGTGGTCTGAGTGAAAGTCTTGGGGATGATTTTTTTAAAAAAAGGACAGTATTCTAAGCGTGTTTGAGTGAGAATTAACCATGCCTTTGACCTGACCTGACCTGACCTGACCTGACCTGACCTGACCTGACCTGACTCGAGTTTCAGCTCCTGGATGAGGCTTCCCCAGAGGTCCTGGTGGTGATGGAAGCTTCACCTGCTGTGATACCTGACCAGTCACTGCTGATGGAGAAAGACAGGTGGAAAGATTTCAGGGGGAAAAGGAGAGGTCTGTGGATAATTAGGAGTTGTGTTTTGCTCTAAGCGTGTGTGTGTGTGTGTGTGTGTGTGTGTGTGTGTGTGTGTGTGTGTGTGTGTGTGTGTGTGTGTGTGTGTGCGTGTGTGTGTGTGTGTGTGTGTGTGGTGTGTGTGTGTGTGTGTGGGGTGTGTGTTTTATTTATCTTATTTAATTTATTCTT
>CM060346.1:555100-580100 GCA_030674155.1 Stramonita haemastoma
GACTTTTGGTGAGAGTGGAGTCAGCACTGATGTTAACTCCAGGGGAACAATCGCCTCAAACAGGAATCGAACCCGGGTTATCAAAGTGCGAGGCAATGTTCTGACCACTCGGCTATCCCGTCCCCCTTGTGCGCTCCCTCCTTCCCTCCCTCAGATCTGTTGTCATCCTGTAGCCAGTGGTTGAGGGGAAACAACTGTTGTCAGTTTGCCTCACTTTCATTCTAGGATTAATCCCTTACTGAAATTGCTAATTTTTCATGGAAAAAATCCGAAAAAAAATCTCTTGTCCTTTGTTTGATGGATTGATTGATTGATTGATTGATTGATTGATTGATTGATTGATTGATTGATTAATTGATTGATTGATTGACTTGTTAAATGATTGGTTGGCTGCTTGATTGACTGGTTGATTGATTGATTGGTTGACTCATAGATTTTTGGTTTATGATCTTTATACCCAAGGGCTACAGATAAGGATTGACTTACATTTATTCATCCAGCCCTTGCCTTGGGTAGGGACTGTCCGTATGATCACAACTAAGAATTTCAAGAGAGGGATAGAGAAGGGGGTATTATCAGTAAAATGATCAACTCTAATTAACTTGTCAATCTGAATCTGACATCAATAAAACCAAGTCAATAACAATAAAAAAAAAAGAACTGACACCAACAACAACCCAAAACAAAAAGCCTGTGTTGCAAATGTAACGGGTCCTACACGGGAATTATCTAAGTCGCCACTCTAATTCCCGTTCCGTCTAATTCGGTACCGGAAATCTTACGAGTCCTAGAATAATTCTTATTTTCTTCAGTAACCCTAAAGAAGAGTAGGGCTCAGCTACTTATGGGCCGGGGAGTGATAAAGGGGGATAGAAAAAGAGGATAGTAGAAAAATAGAGGAAAAGAAAATATAGAAGAGGTAGGAAAGTAGGTGAAGTGAAATTAATTAACCTCAACTCACTCAGCAGCCACACTGAATACACTGAACGTGACGAACAACAACATTCATTCAATGCGACTCCAGACCGAGCGAATTTGGTTTACAACATATATTCCACAACACAACCTACAACACTACCACATCACACAAAACACCAATGACTAATTGTACTACAAGTACAATTAAAAAACAAAAGATATTCTGTTCTAATTCCTCATATTTAGAATCAATGGCTCAATCTCCGATCAGGCACACAGAAGGATGAGAGTGGGGATGGGATGATGGTGCGAGAAGAAGGTGACGAAAAACGACGACGATGATGACGATGTTCCTGTAATCAAAAGAACATACAATGTAAAAAACATCACCACGAAACAATCCATCACTGAGCTTGTTTACAACACTAAGCTCAATTACCAAAATATACTTTCACCCTATCCAGTTTGCCATTCTTGTGAGAATTAAATATTCTCAGAACAATCTAACATCACCTCTAAAATTATTACATAATTTTAGTAGTTAGTATTACACACGTTTCATTTACTTTAGGACAGATGATGGTCCATCCTAAAACTGTACCAACATTATTAAGAAGGACTAATTTATTTTAAATAAATGTCCACAATGACATTCCAATGCCATTACACCTGTTTTAAAATTACTAAGTGATTTATCACAAATAAATCACAATTCTAATGATAAAATCATTACTACATAATTTTAATAACTTGTCTCACAACATGTCTCATTTACTTTAGGACAGATGATGGTCCATCCTATGAAACTGTGCAAACATTAATAAAAGGGACTAAATTATTTTAAATAAATGTCCACAATGACATTCCAATGCCATTCCATCTGTTTTAGAATTACTAAATGATTTATTACAAATAAATCAGAATTCTTAATTCTTAATAATCAAGTAGGCCTTCACACCCATAATATATATTTGTAGTGTAAAGCCACACTAGAATATTTCTAGCATTTTAATAATAGCTAAACAATATTCTACCACAAATTAATCTTACAACAAGGACCATGATCGCGCCAAAATTTAACCCACGCTTCCTTTGTTCGAAGCGATCACGTACGTTGTACGTACGAAGTTACGTTCACTGTTAATTCACAGGTTGAAAGCCTGTGAAATTAAATCAAACATATAGACTTCCTGAACCTTCCAAAACTATTCTGAATTAAGCTGAAATTGGCTTAAACAGATAGTTTGATCAAAAACGAAGTTAAAAAATAAAACAAACCTTAATCAGGAACATCTAGACTCAGGAGCGAGTCTCTGTCACGCTCCCTTCCCTCACTAGGCCCAGGCAGGAAGTGAGATTTAAAAAACAGAACTATCCCGATAGGCACTCTTTTATTTTAAGGGGCCATCACTCAACTCTACAAGGGAGTTACTGCACTTAACGCTTAGTAACACACCAAACAAAAATACGTTCTTGTGAGGGGGGTTACACACACCCTTCGCAGGAAAATGTTGCTATCTTTTTTTCCAAAAAAGTGCCAACATTTCAAACAAACAAAAAACTCTACCCTCTCAGGGGTAAAAAACCTTCAAGTCTTGAACTTGAACAAAAATGCATACCCAATCCAAGGTGGGTATCAACGTTTATCCTAAAAAATCATTTTAGACAAAACCTTTTAAAGTCTCTGGTTGATTTTGATTCTGCATATCTACCCAATCTAATTTGGATACTGAAAACAGAACAGCACACAAAAACATTCCACATTTTACAAACGTAGAAAATGTAAACCCAAACATGACTCTCACAAAGTCACCCTCTGCAAATATGCAGTAAAACAAAAACAAAACATGAACTTGTGGACTCAAAGCCACACCCTGCAATTAAGCAGTAAAACAAACATTCACAAGAGCTACAGCAATCCCAAATGCACACTTAGTTGCTGCATAACTCCATCCTTCTGTTCCTGCAACTGTTGAGGTTGCACAGGAACAACATCACACCTGTTGGTCAGATCCCGAGTTTTGACACTGACAGGATCTCCATGCATAATGGATCTCCTTGGTGCAGGCACTGGCTTCCATTCCGACTTCCCTGGGATGGACTTTTCCCAGCCAGGCTTACCCACACTAGACAACAAACCCCTCTGACCAACTGGCAAACTCTTACGGGAGCCACCTTTCAGGGCATCCCCCCGGTTGTTGGTAAGAGGCTTGGAAGCACCAATGCCTTGACCACAACCCTTTTTTCCCTTCTGATCGGGAAAATCACTTGGACCGTCTTTTCCTCTGCACCATTTCCTTCTGGAAAGGTGAGGAAAATGAACATTGTCCCGATGGTTGCCTCTAGGGCTACCATCCACAACCACTTTCTGGTCGCATACTTTCCGAACACCACCCTGACTACTACAATTACCTCGCCGATGTGGCGGTATGTAGCAGCCGGGTTTGTTCCTGTAGGAGGATTTTTCGGGTTTTGTTGAAACCCCGTTCTCACTGACTTCGGCTTTAGTAGCCTTCTTTCTCCGCTTTGCCGACTGCGACTTGACCGGGCAATCACGAACAATGTGACCAACACCTTTGCATCGGTAGCAGGAACTTTTTGGCTTCTTTGAGTGGCCTCTGAGTCTCTCTGCTACCATGCTTGCCAACTCTTTACAGTTGATGGCCACCTTTTCCTGTTCCTGATGTGTCCGGCCCGTCACAGCTGACATAAGCACAGAGGATGATTCCTCTAACTGCCTGACTGACTTCAACAGCGAGGTCAAGTCAGGCGACGCAGAACCTGGTCTGCCGAACTGAAACTTCAGCTCTCGAGCCATAATGGGCTCCATCAACATGACACTATTCATGAAGACAAAATAAACATTTCTGGCACACTCATCATGCGAATACAAATCACACTTATTCAACCGAATAAAATTTGACCACACATGCGCCAGAAAGTCCGATGGATTGTCACTTTTGTCCATCCGCATCAGTAAGAACTCGGCCAGCAGTTCCACTTGGGTTTTCACATTGCCGAAGACATCATTTAGACGGTTGACAATGTCCATGGCAGAAGAGCAGGACTTGACGAGCTCCCATGCCACACCACGCAGACTGCGCCGAACGCTGGCCAACACATCAGAGGGGGAGTCGTTCCCTCTCATCAGCACATCGACTTGCTCCTCCCACTGGGCAAAGTCGACCTCATCACCACCTGTTGGCCTCGATCCACTGAAGATGCCAAGCGGTGCCAAAGGCGTAGATGGCACCACATGGACCTGGATCCGGGTCTGTAGCAGGGCTGTCATCTCGGCATCCTGCTTGTCGACCCTCTCCTTCAACAGGCGGTGACCTTCCTCCAGGGCAGTGAGCGTCTCCCGTAACTGCTGGTTCTCCTCCTCAACCGCAGTCACCCTTGCTCGTACCCCATCATCTCCCAGTTGCTTCATCTCTGGTCCCTCACTTCAACTGATCATGATCTTTATGGATGAGGAACCTGAACTTACAGTTAACGTTAATTTTCCATTAAAAATTTTGTTTCCCTTGCTCTTGGAATTTTAAAAATTCCTACACAACTTTTCTACACTGTTAGCAAAAAATTAATTTAAGCTAACAACAAAAAATTATCAGAGCATCATTTCTGCTCTTAGCAAAATTACAATTTTGCTAACCAAAATTTCACTTTTAATGAAAATTAAATTTCCTTCAACCAAAATTTTCACTTACTCTGTAAGCCAAAAATTAATTTAGCTAACAACAAAAATTCCTTTTCTGAGCAAAATTTTTTCTCACTGCAAAATTTAAATTTTGCCTACGCTTTCACTTCCAGTGAAATTTAAACTTTCAAACACACACAAAAGACGTCACACCTTGTGAAATTCAAAGTTCCACAAAGATCGCAAACTCCCACTCACAGTGGAGTTGCAGCTTCAAAACAAACTAAGAAAAACACTCCCTAGCCCCACATTGGGCGCCAGAAATGTAGAGGGTCCTACACGGGAATTATCTAAGTCGCCACTCTAATTCCCGTTCCGTCTGATTCGGTACCGGAAATCTTAGAGTTTTAGACTAATTCCTGGTTTCTTTAGTAACCCTAAAGAAGAGTAGGGCTCAGCTACTTATGGGCCGGGGAGTGATAAAGGGGGGATAGAAAAGAGGATAGTAGAAAAATAGGGGAAAAGAAAATATAGAAGAGGTAGGAAAGTAGGTGAAGTGAAATTAATTAACCTCAACTCACTCAGCAGCCACACTGAATACACTGAACGTGACGAACAACAACATTCATTCAATGCGACTCCAGACCGAGCGAATTTGGTTTACAACATATATTCCACAACACAACCTACAACACTACCACATCACACAAAACACCAATGACTAATTGTACTACAAGTACAATTAAAAAACAAAAGATATTCTGTTCTAATTCCTCATATTTAGAATCAATGGCTCAATCTCCGATCAGGCACACAGAAGGATGAGAGTGGGGATGGGATGATGGTGCGAGAAGAAGGTGACGAAAAACGACGACGATGATGACGATGTTCCTGTAATCAAAAGAACATACAATGTAAAAAACATCACCACGAAACAATCCATCACTGAGCTTGTTTACAACACTAAGCTCAATTACCAAAATATACTTTCACCCTATCCAGTTTGCCATTCTTGTGAGAATTAAATATTCTCAGAACAATCTAACATCACCTCTAAAATTATTACATAATTTTAGTAGTTAGTATTACACACGTTTCATTTACTTTAGGACAGATGATGGTCCATCCTATGAAACTGTGCAAGCATCCCAACATATCTCATTTACTTTAGGACAGATGATGGTCCATCCTAAAACTGTACCAACATTATTAAGAAGGACTAATTTATTTTAAATAAATGTCCACAATGACATTCCAATGCCATTACACCTGTTTTAAAATTACTAAGTGATTTATCACAAATAAATCACAATTCTAATGATAAAATCATTACTACATAATTTTAATAACTTGTCTCACAACATGTCTCATTTACTTTAGGACAGATGATGGTCCATCCTATGAAACTGTGCAAACATTAATAAAAGGGACTAAATTATTTTAAATAAATGTCCACAATGACATTCCAATGCCATTCCATCTGTTTTAGAATTACTAAATGATTTATTACAAATAAATCAGAATTCTTAATTCTTAATAATCAAGTAGGCCTTCACACCCATAATATATATTTGTAGTGTAAAGCCACACTAGAATATTTCTAGCATTTTAATAATAGCTAAACAATATTCTACCACAAATTAATCTTACAACAAGGACCATGATCGCGCCAAAATTTAACCCACGCTTCCTTTGTTCGAAGCGATCACGTACGTTGTACATACGAAGTTACGTTCACTGTTAATTCACAGGTTGAAAGCCTGTGAAATTAAATCAAACATATAGACTTCCTGAACCTTCCAAAACTATTCTGAATTAAGCTGAAATTGGCTTAAACAGATAGTTTGATCAAAAACGAAGTTAAAAAATAAAACAAACCTTAATCAGGAACATCTAGACTCAGGAGCGAGTCTCTGTCACGCTCCCTTCCCTCACTAGGCCCAGGCAGGAAGTGAGATTTAAAAAACAGAACTATCCCGATAGGCACTCTTTTATTTTAAGGGGCCATCACTCAACTCTACAAGGGAGTTACTGCACTTAACGCTTAGTAACACACCAAACAAAAATACGTTCTTGTGAGGGGGGTTACACAAAATTAAACATGCAACATTATATGTCAAATAATAATGTTGTGTGTGTGTGTGTGTGTGTGTGTGTGTGTGTGTGTGTGTGTGTGTGTGTGTGTGTGTGTGTGGTCCGCACGGGCACGTGTATGCGTGCGTGTGCCTTTTTTCATCCAGTCCCCGTATATATGCAGTTGTATAAACATTGTCATCTGTTCCCACCTGCACACAATGGCCTACGCTTACGAAAAGTGGAACAGGATTTAACGTGTGTGCAAGATGTTCTGAATGCTTTCGCACACGGGGCCTCGGTTTACAGTCCCATCCGAAAGATTTTTGGGGAGAGTAGAGTCAGTACTGATGTCAACTCCATGGGAAAAATCCCCTCGAATGGGAATCGAACTCGGGTGGTCAAATTGCCATCACAATGTTCTGACCACTAGGGCTATCCAGGTCCCATTTGTCATGCAACATGTTATGTAAAATAAGACTGCTGTGTGTGTGTGTGTGTGTGTGTGTGTGTGTGTGTGTGTGTGTGTGTGTGTGTGTGTGTGTGTGTGTGTGTGTGTGTGTGTATGGTGTGTGTGTGTGTGTGTGTGTGTGTGTGTGTGTGTGTGTGTGTGTGTGTGTGTGTGTGTGTGCGTACGTGCGTGCGTGCGTGCGTGTGTGTGTGTGTGTGTCCACGCGTGCACGTGTGTGTGTGTGTGTGTTTGTATGTGTGTGTGTGTGTGTGTGTGTGTGTGTGTGTGTGTGCGTGCGTGCGTGCATGCGTGTGTGCGTGCGTGCGTGTGTGTGTGTGTGTTTGTCTGTCTGTCCGTCTGTCTGTCTGTCTGTCTGTCTGTCTGTCTGTCAGTGTTCTGAATGGTGCAAAGTTAATCAGATTTTGATCTGCTCTTTTTGCTGACAATTCTGACCTTTTCTTAATCAAAGTGGTATTATGCACTGTATCATTTATGTACTGCTCAGAATGGATCAAGAAAATTCATAAAATCTTTATACAAACATGGTTTGGCTCTGTGTGGGACACACATATAGTTTATGTGCAGATTCCACTCTCCCCAAAAGTCCTTCGGATGAGACTATAAACAGAGGCCCCGTGTGCGATCGCACGCAGACCATCTTACGCACAATGTTAAATCCCTAGTCCCTTTTTCGTAAGAGTAGGCCATTGTATGCCGGTGGGAACAAATGACGAGATTTACAAAACTGCATTCACACGGGGACTAGATGTAAAAAGGCACATGAGTGCTTATTCCATTATTCCCGATATAAAAGAATAAACAAATAAATAAATAAATAAATAAATGAATTGTAAGTAAATAAATAAATACATACATAAACAAATCTATCACTCACTGACTCAATATATATGTCGTAGTGTCATAAAGGTTTAAAGGACACCTTTGTAAAGTCATGGTCAGAAGAGTTGCAAAGAAGTATTAATGCATATTTTATCGAAACTACTAACAGTGTTTTAAAAGGGAAAAGTATGTTAGTGAGATGCCATCATAAGAACAATAATTATGATTTCTTTATTTGGGTTCAGGTGTATTGATCATTCATTGTTGATTGAAACAGGACAAGTGAAAGGCTTTCAACACGAAAATTGTTCCTGTAAACAATGTAGCGTAGAGTCCTTCTGATGAGACTATAAACCGAGGCCCGTGTGTGAACACACGTAGAACATCTTGCGCATACGTTGAATCCTGTTCTGCTTTTCGTAAGAGTAGGCCATTGTGTGCCGGTAGGAACAGATGAAATTTAATAATCTGCATACACACGGGGACTGGATGTAAAAAAAAGCACAAGAGTGCTTATCCCATTATCCTCGCCAGAAAAGAATGAAATGTTAAAATTGAAAAAAAGAAATTGAATAACATTTTTTTAATTCAAATGTAGCATGAAAACGACAGGAGATGTCATTTTATTACGTAACATCCAATGTTCTCTGAGCTTGAATGAATGAACGAATTATCTGTGAATGAATAATCAATCTTTGTTTTTCAAAGGCTACAGAGTAAGAATTCACTTTTTTTTTTCATCCGGCCTTTGCCCTGTTTAGGGAACTGCAAAACTAATTATTTTATTTTTTTTTTTTAAACACAACAACTGGAACAAAACAAATGACAGGCAACAATAACAGTTCAACCCATGATTAAAAATAAAAGATAGGTAGACATTTAACAAATGCGCAAAGTCAACTGGATACATTGATCATTATTCAAACAAAAGAGATAGGTATGTACTCAACAAGTACACAATCACTAACTGACCCAAACATTCATGTCAAGACAGATACACTGGCTATAATTAAATCAAGCAGAGTGAATGGGAGAGGAGGCAGCAGAGAAGAGAGCAACCCAAACAAAAAAGACACACATCAAAACAGTTTGACAAATCTTTCTTACTTTAAAATAATAATTATTATGAAGAAAAGGAAAAAAAAAACTAACAAGAAAAAGACATAACATCTAACAAACATTGAAAAAAACAACATTATGGTGTTACACCCAAACCTAACATTTTTCAAGCTGTTTTTAAGAACATGATTTTAGTAGTAGGCACCCATCAGTCTCAGAAGAAAATGAAGTTACGCTCTAGGCTCTAGAGTGCAAAGCCTGGGTAAGTAAGTATGGAGGGCAAGCTGTTATCCATGCAGTAGATGCCCCTCTCCCCTCTCCACGCCACTGGAATGGTCCATTGGAAAGGCAATCGCCCAAACCAATGGTTCCAGTACCGTTGCAGGAGCCGCCAGAACGTTGCCATATACATGAATTTGAAAAGTCCAAAAAGGCGTAAGACATAATTATGTGAGGGGAAAAAAACAAACAGGGGGGAAACCAACCCAACCAGCCAACCAACCAACCAACCAACCAACCAACCAACCAACCAACCAGCCAGCCAACCAAACAACCAACCAAACAAACCCAGCCCGTCTTTATTGATAGACGTAAAAAAAATACAATTTCGTTTTCAACATAAGAACCAAAACATTTCTATCCAATGGAAATTTCAGGTGATGATATGAGAGAGAGAGAGAGAGAGAGAGAGAGAGAGAGAGAGAGAGAGAGAGAGAGAGAGAGAGAGAGAGAGAGAGAGAGAGAGAGGAAGAGAGAGAGAGAGAGAATATTTATTCTTTTTTATTTGTTTACTTATTTTATTATATCGCGGATAACAAAATAAGCAATGATGTGCATTCTTTCATCCCGTCCCCGTTTGTATGCAGTTTTTGTAAATATTGTCATCTGTTCCCACCGGCACACGATGGCCTACTCTTTCAAAAAGCGGAAAAGGATTTAGCGTGTGCGCAAGATATTTTGCGTGCGTTCGCGAACGAGGCCTGCGTTTAAAGTCTCATCCGAAGGACTTTTGGGGAGAGTGGAGTGGGCACTGATGTTAACTCCAGTAGGAAAATTTCCTCCACCGGACTCGAACCGAGTCTTCAAATTGCCACCGCAATGTTCTGACCACTAGGCTATCTGTCCCCCCTCCGCGCGCGCGCGCGCGCGCGCGCGCGCGCGGCGCGCGTGCGCGTGCGTGGTGTGTGTGTGTGTGTGTGTGTGTGTGTGGTGTGTGTGTGTGTAGTTTTTGGGTTTTGGGTGTGGATGTGTGTGTGTGTATGTGTGTATGCATGTGTGTGTGTTTGTGTGTATGTGTGTATGCATGTGTGTGTATGCGTGTGTAAGCGCGTATGTGTGTGTGTGTGTGTGTGTGTGTGCGCATGTGTCTGTACGCATGTGTGTGTGTGTGTGGTGTGTGTGTGTGTGTGTGTGTGTGGTGTGTGTGTGTGTGTGTGTGTGTGTGTGTGTGCGTGTGAGTGTGTGTGTGTATGCATGTGTGTGTATGTGTTTGTGTGTTTGTGTGTTTGTGTGTATGTATGCATGTGTGTGCATGCATCTGTGTGCGCATGTGTGTGTTTGTGCGCACGTGTGTGTGTGTGTGTGTGTGTGTGTGTGTGTGTGTGTGTGTGTGTGTGTATGTATGTGTATGTGTGTGTGTGTCTTAGTGTGTTTGTGTGTATATATGCATGTGTGTGCATTCATGTGTGTGTGTGTGTGTGTGTGTGTGTGTGTGTGTGTGTTGTGTGTGTGTGTGTGTGTTGTGTGTGTGTGTGTGCTTAAATGTGTGTTCAGCTGTGTGTGTGCGCTTTTTCGCGTGTATGCGTGTGTGTGCACGTGAGAGAGATCGCGCGCGCGCGTATGTGTTTGTTTTTTTTTTTGGACTGGATTTTCTGGTTTTTTTGCAACGTTTTCTTTTTACGTTTTACTTCTGCTTTACAAACAGAAGGTGTTTTTTTAAACGCTAATTGCTAGTGATGTCAGTGTACAGATGTGTGACTTGTACAGGCATTCAGATCTGAGAAGTGTGATTGCAGCCTTGGGAGAGAAAGAAACAGTAGGGGGAAAGATCTGGATTATGTGGTTGAAAGTCCTAACAATAATGAACACACACACACACACACACACACACACACACACACACACACACACACACACACACACACACACACACACACACTCAAGACTCAAGACTCAAGACTCAATAATACTTTAATGTATCAACTTGAAAATTATGAGTGGCATTCTAAAATTACAATTACACGCATGCATTGTTAAACAAAAAAAAAAGTAAAAAGCAACAGTATTTTAAATTCGACAATATCATGCGTCACATGCACACACGTACCTGCGCGTACGCGCGCGCACACACCCACACCACCCACAACCAACACACTATCAATATACTCAGACCGGCACAAATTATAACACAATCAATTATTATACATCTAGAAAATATACAGCAAAATATATAAACACAGTAATTCATTTTAAAAACATCTAATAACAAAACAGCATTTATGATAATAAACCGTTAAATCCTTTCTACTTAAATCAGACATCACAAGATTTTAACCCATTCACATACTTACTTTAATAACGACCCACACACACCCACAACGACACAACACACACACACACACACACACACACAACACACACACACACCACACACACACACACACAACACACACACATGACACACACAGCACGACACGCATGTACACACACGCACACACACACTCTCACCTCCTCTCTCTCCTCTCTCTCTCTCTCTCTCTCTCTCTCTCTCTCTCTCTCTCTCTCTCTCTCTCTCTCTCTCTCTCTCTCTCTCTCTCTCTCTCTCTCCCTCCCTCTCCCCTCTGCCTCTCAGGTGCATACTCGAGCATACACTGTTATTTGATGGATATATAAAACATATACGCATATGTACGCACACACATGCATAAAAGTATATTTTTAATAATTTTATATATAAATATATATATATATATATTATTATTATTATTATTATTATTATTATTATTATTATTATTATTATTACTATTATTATTATTATTATTATTTATATTATTATTATTATTATTATTATTATTATTATTATTAAAAATATAAAAATCAACAGTGATTTAGAAAGTGAATTGATTTGTTAATAAAACTGGTTCTGGTTCTGTTTGTTTTTGATTTTGGCATCCGGAATCTTCGACCAGATGGAAGCAATGTGTAGTGCTGGGAAAGCACATGGGTCTTGTCAGTGGAAATGTTTTGAGCTTTTTTAATCATCTGATTTTCATAAATGAGTTCAGTGTCTTTTGCTTCTCTCCAACAATGTTTCCACACACATTCACAACTCTGTTCAATATGTTCTTTTCCTTAACATTCAAACAACCAAACCAGCATAAAAACCCCTATGACAAAACATATTCTACAAAACTACGATAAAACAAGCACATGATATCCTTTTTAACAGTCAGTGACCGCAGTTTTTAAAGGCAGTATATCCTTGATTGACATTTTTGGGGGAATAAAAGCAGTGTTTGTATTAAAACTCAGCTATATGTAAACACACAATCAACACACACACACACACACACACACACACACACACACACACACACACCACACACACACACACACACACACATATACACGCATGCATGCATGCACACAAGCACGCATTTAGACTTACAGGCATGCTCGCAAGTGAGTGTAAGGTAATCTAGAGGTAACATACCTGCCTAGAAAGCAAAAGGTCCAGGTTCAAAGTGTGTGGTGGTTTAATCCCCATGTGTGCCCGAAACTGTTGGATTATCAGCTAGACTATGCATGGAGGTCTGAGTGCAAATCTTTGGGATGAGACAAAACAAACCAAAAAAAAACAAGGACCCATGTAAAACATGTATTTATACCTAGTGCCTGTGGAAAAAACCCACAGCAACAATATATATATATAATATATATATATATATATATATATATATATATATATATTATATATGTGTGTGTGTGTGTGACGCTCCACCACATAATGAGACGGAGTGCACATGAAGTCAATTTTTAGTTATTGACATGTTATTATTGTGCAATAAAGTGGCTATCAAATACAAAAAACAGATTGAAAATCGGACAATTCTGTGCAACATTATTACAAATTGAAATGATAGACTGCAGGATCTGACAAAATGAGAAACAGGCAAGTTTATTTTAGTAACAGGTTGTCAGAATGAGTGCTTTGGTATTTTCAAAACACATTTAAAAGCAAAAGGAATAAAAATTAAGCCTTGCTATTTCATTATAAGATAAATAAACAGATCTAGTTTAATAATCAATCAAAATATCAAAATTGACAGCTTGACCCCCCCTACCTTTAAAGGCTCCTAGCACAAAATTGGATAATGTGCTAGGGTGCATAAATACTACATTTTACCGGTATGGGTAAAGTGTATGCAGAGGACGGCTTTCGACCACCCCCCAACGATACAGAATGTCGCACAATTCACAGGTGTGGATCCAAACGTTACACCCACGACGCTGCGATTGGCAGTTCCGATCGCAAGGGAAGTAATCTAATTACCGCCCTGCCACATATATGTGTGTGTGTGTGTGTGTGTGTGTGTGTGTGTGTGTGTGTGTGTGTGTGTGTGTGTGTGTGTGTGTGTGTGTGTGTGTGTGTGTGTGTGTGATAGTGCCAGTAGCCAGAATAAAGGCAGTGGAGGGAAAGCGTGGAACAATGCACAGCAACCAGGCAACAGGAGACTCAGAGAAGACAGTCGCAAGGAATCTTCTTTTATTTCATCCTGTACTTTCTCTATAAATTGTGGTACAAGTCTTTTTGGTGTTGGAGATGCTTCTCTATCAGAATTCTCAGGTTGAAAATTTGTTCCATTGTGCTGCGTTTTGGTCTAAAGCCCGCTTGTTCTTCTGCCAGGAGTTTTTCTGCTTGGTTTTTCAGTCTGTTGAGGACTACCTGCAGCATGATCTTGCTAGGATGGCTTATGAGACTGATGGTTCTGTAGTTCTGACATTGCTTGAGGTTTCCTTTCTTTGGCAGGGGTATTACAAGAGACTGTGTCCATTCTTTTGGCCATTCTTTGGTGTCGTGGAGCTTCTGACAAAGATCTGTGAATCGCCTTGCTGTTTCATTCCCTCCATTTTTTATGAGTTCAGCTGGGATGTTATCGATTCCAGGGGACTTCCCCTTCTTCAATTGTTTAATAGCTGCATCTACTTCACACCTTAGTATTGGTGGGTCTTTATCTTGGTGTTCAGGGGGTTTGTTGGAAACTATGTTGGTATCTGGGCGTAGTCGGTAGTTATACAATCCCTCACAGTATTCTGTCCAGCGTTGGAGGATGGCATTGTTTTCCGTTAAAAGATTTCCTTCTTTGTCTTCAATAACAGAGGCTTTAGGCTGTGTGGTTTTAGTTAGTGCTTTCAGACTGTTGTAAGCTGTTTTGCTGTTTCCCTTGGCCATTCCAGCTTCGATGTTGTTGCATTGTTCTTCTATCCACGCTTCTTTGGCTTCTCTCATCTTTTTCCTCACTTCTCTGTGGCTATCCATGTACTTGTTGTTGGCTTCTTGACTTGTGAACTTTTGCTTCTTAAGTTCTCTTCTTTTGTCGCAGAGGTCAAGAACCTCATTTGTCACCCAGGGTTGTTTCTTTGTTCTGCTTCTGCCTAATGTTTCTTCTGCTGCTGTCGTTAGCACTTCTTTGATGTTGTTGGCTAGTGTGTTCACATCATTGTCGATGGCTGTGAGTGCGGCAAACTTTCCTCCAATGTTGGCTTGGAAGATCTCAACCACTGTTGGGTCTTTGAGTTTTTCCTGGTCGAATCTTATGCGTGGGCTTTTTGGCTGTTGTTTTGCTTTCAGTTTCAGCCTGATGGTGGTAAGTACAAGGTCGTGGTCACTGCCAATGTCAGCTCCTGGGAATGTTCTTGTATTTGCCTTGTTTATGCTGGATTTGAATCTTTGAGGTGACAGAATGTAATCAATTTGATTATGAATCAGACCATTTGGTGAGTGCCAGGTTGATGTTCTAGATGGCTTGTGAGGGTGGAGAATTGTGAGGTTGAAAATTTTCAACCTGAGAATTCTGATAGAGAAGCATCTCCAACACCAAAAAGACTTGTACCACAATTTTATAGACTTCAAAAAGGCCTTTGACAGGGTATGGCATGACGGCCTCTGGCAAGTACTCAGGCACTTCAACATTGACAACTGCCTAATTGAAGTTATCAAGGCTCTGTATGAGAATGCAAGAAGTGCAGTTTTTATGAACAATCACGTGGGCGAGTTCTTCAAGACCACGGTTGGAGTCCGCCAGGGCTGCCTTCTCTCACCTGTACTCTTCAACCTCTTCCTCGAAAACATCATGACAGAGACACTGCAAAACCACCACACTTCCATCTCCATTGGTGGAAGACTCCTTTGCAACCTCAGATTTGCAGATGACATTGACCTCATGGGCAGCAGCAAACAAGAACTGCAAATCCTCACAGACAGTCTAACAGATCGAGCGAGCGCATATGGCATGGAGGTCAGTACAGAGAAATCAAAGATCATGGTCAACAGCGCGAGTAATGACAGCACGGAAATAAAGATGAATGGAGAAATATTGGAAGAGGTGAGCCAATTCAAATACTTAGGCTCCATCCTAACAAAAGATGGCACATCAAACAATGAGGTGAAAGCTCGCATTGCAACAGCAACATCTGCTCTAGTCAGACTCCAGAGGATCATCAGAAGCAAGAACATCAGCTTCTGCACCAAATACCACCTCTACAAATCCCTCGTGATATCTATCCTCCTATATGGCTGTGAATCATGGACTCTGACAGCAGAGTTAGAGAGAAGAATCCAAGCATTCGAGAACAAGTGCCACAGAAGACTCCTCAAAATATCATACAAAGAACACAAGACCAATAACTATGTGAAAGAAGAAATCAAAAAGCGTGTGGGCCCCCAAGAGCCTTTGCTCTCCACCATAAAGAGGAGAAAGCTGATGTGGTTTGGTCACACCACAAGACACAACTCCCTAGCAAAAAACATCTTGCAAGGAACAGTCGAGGACAAGAGAAGAAGAGGCCACCAAAAGAAATCATGGGTTGACAACATCAAAGACTGGACTGCCCAACCCCTGCAACGCCTCCTACTAGCCACACAGGATCGTGAAGCATGGAAAAAGATCTCCGTTGCGTCTTCTCTCATGTCCCCCTACGTCCTTTGGGACATGGGACTGAGTGAGTGAGTGAGTGAGTACTTTCTCTCTCTGACTGACCAGCTGACACTGACTCTCTCTCTGACCACTCCACTCTCTTACGCACACATCCTTCTTCATTTGCATATTGCGGGACCGTAAAGAAAGCACCACAAAGCTGCAACGGAATCAGCTGGTTTGATCCAAAATGGAGCACATTTTGTGTTTTCTCATGCAGCTTCAATGGTGATTATCTTTTCGTCCCTGTCACCAGACTACACAATTCTTATATCAAAATAAACTAGAGAATTGGAATTTTGAAAAAAAAAACCAATAATTATTGCATTTTAATTAACAAATATATGGCTGGAAGCTAACGGTAATTAAAGCATCTAAGTAGACATACGTTTAACGGCATTAAGTGACAACTTTCAATAATTAACCACTAAAAACCTAACAAGACAAAATACTTCATGACTGAGAGAGGAAAAGTGTTATCCAAGGCTGCTATATATGAACATATCATTAACCAAAGATGTCAGTAATAGAAGATGTTTATCCCTAAACAGCCATGCAAAAACACACATATCTATGCTGATCTGCTGCACATTCAGTTTTCTTCATTCCAACTTGTAAGCAACATCAACAGAGTTTAACGTCATAGCCTATGTGGAAAGACGTCATATATCTTAGGATCTAGCCTAGTATTGCTGTAACTGAACAATGTATGCATCTAAATGAAGCTTTCTCTGTATCAACCAGCTGCCATTGTGCAGTGGTTAGCACCTTGGATTTCGGACTGGAAGGTTACGAGTTCGATTCCCATAAGAGTCATAGGGATTTATTGATTCTGGCTTGCTTCTATCTAGAGTGTGCTGTGGGCTCAGTGTGAAGACTGGGACCACACAGTCAAGCTTCATCCACTTAAGGGATGCAAATTTGAGAATGTTGCTCAAATTACCTGACCAACATTGTATATGTCGTATCTTTCAGGCCAGGTTGACGCTGGGATCTTTGATGATAGTAAGCATAGAGTACAACCCTGTCAAGAAGTCTCAAAGCAGATGCACTTCCATAGCAGCATCATTACATCATCCTCATCACCAATGATCAACATGCGATAATAAAAACGCCTCTGATTCTGTAGACCCGTTGCTCTGCTCTCATGGTGACCTCAGATTGGTTTCCCCATACACTTCTGTGCCTGTGGTGAGTTTGTGTCAAAGCCTTTGGGGTTGGAGGTTTGGGGTGTTGGTCATTGGAGAGACGTTGTGGTGGTTCCCACCTCAGGTGGATGACTCACTCAGTCTGGCTCTTCGATTGAGCTAATACTTAGCTAGTAAGGGGCTTAGTAGGTGGTGTCCTAGATATGTTAGCTCAGAGCAGGCACCACTGAACACCACCAAAGTGACCCAGCAGCAGTGCAGGGCCCCTCTGGCTGGTGGCCCCACAGCGAACTGATATTGATGGGCTCCCTGTGGACTCCTGACTCTGAGGATGAGACATAACGAATCTTGGTATGGCTGGGGTGGGGAGATTGAAATGAGCAGCATGGGAACAGCAAGACAGGGATGTCACAGAAGATGAAGCAGCAATCCTCCCCCCCAAAAAAAAAAAAAAAAAAAAAGGCCAAACAACCCCCAGACAAACAGTCTGTTAGCCAGCCTGACAGACAAACAGATAGAAGTAATACAAGAACAAACATAATGACAATAACAGCTTTCCATAAACATTTTTGTGAAGCCTGTAAAAGAGGAAACAAGTTATTCTAACTTTTTCTAAATTTCTTTTACTCCCACCTGACCAAACTCGAAGTTCTTTTTTTTTTTTTTTAATAGTGCAGCACATGCATTCTGTTTATTGTCATAGAACACAGACTAAATCGATTGCTCTACAGATGTCTGAGCACAGTTCAGAATACTTTGAGAGCTGGGTGTGTGGTCCACTGTTTGTTTGTGGATGAATGCCATTGTGAAAATATGGACAAGGTAATTCTTTATTTCTTACCTGTTTCTCTATCTTTGTCTTTGATTTGCACAGTAGTTTTCTTCAGGTATGTGTATTTTCTAGTCATTTATGATGCCCTGAACTATACTGTCTGCCTTGTGTGTGTGTTGTGTGTGTGTGTGTGTGTGTGTGTGTGTGTATGTGTGTGTGTGTGTGTGTGTGTGTGTGTGTGTGTGTGTGTGTGTGTGTGTGTGTGTGTGTGTGTAAGTGGTAGAGGAAGAAAGATGAAGAGAAGATACTTCCCATTCCGATTTAGTCTGTATGTTAAGTATGTCAAGCTTGATAACCAAACTTTGAAGAAAAACAATTGTATTTTTGAGTTGTTTTTTACTAACCAAAAAGATTTTATCTCTCTCGCTCTTTCTTAAGTTATTTTACTCCCACCTCCACCAAACTCACACCTGTTTGTGTGTGGGTGTGGACTCCAAAAAAGTGCATGGGTATGAGGGTTTGAATTTTGTAAAAACAAAATTGAAAATGGATATCCACTCCTATCTAAACATTGTTACATGCATTATATGTAAATAAGGACTTTGACACATTACATATTAAACCAGTTGTTATTGCATTTGGCCCCTAAGTTGTCTTATTTGTTATAGGTTAAATATTTCCAAGTCTTTCAAAGAATTATATTTTACTAATGACAGGCAGTGGTTGTTGATAGAGAGATGCAGTGAAATGAAATGAGGGGGGGGGGGGGGGGGGGGGGGGGGGGCAAAGGCAAAAATTCAATATCATTCTGTCCAGGGTGATAAGTTTAGCATGCCCCTTTCTTTCACCTAGTCCAAGTGTGGTCAGTTCCTGCTATAAATAGCATCAGTTGGCCCCAGCTGGGTTGAGATGGGATGAAATAAATAGCAGTTGAAAGGCACTGAATGTGGTGGAAACTGACTGCTGTGGGGTAGAGATAGTGTGTCATAGCCACAAATTCAGTATTATTCTGTCCAGGGTGCTAAGTTTACCATGCTCCTTCCTTTCACCTAGTCCAAGTGTGGTAAGTGGGTAGAATGTGTTGATAATTGATTGCTGTGGGGTAGAGATAGTGTGTGTGTGTGTGTGTGTGTGGGGGGGGGGGGTTGAGTTATTGACATGTTACGTATTCTGTGGCAGTTGTTGATGCTGGTATCTTTCAAAACACACTTAGGGGCGGGTGTGAAATGTACAACATCTTATGAACATTTCCTTGCTGAAGTTACAAAGAAAAAGGATACACATTTTTCTAGTAAGTGTTGCAAATATTCACTGTTTACTGTTTTCTCATCTGATGATTTATCTAAGAGGAAAGGAAACACATACATGTGGACAAAAGACAAAAAGATACACGAGAATTCTGCTAATTGCCATAACTGCTTTAGCATTTAGTGATAAAACCATAAAAGAGAGATAGAAAAAAAACTCAACTCCTTGAATATTAGTAGCGCTCAGACAAAAACATAGCAGTTAGAAGAACAGTAACATGTATAAAACTAAACACAGCTGTCACCTTGATTCTAGCAACTATCATGACCTGTTGTTGTTGTTGTTGTTGTTACAGATGACTTCAGTTCTCCAACATGACCCAGGGCAACCCAGCAAAGCCAACATCAAGACAGAGGACTCTTCAGCACAGACCAACACAGCTGTCAAAACAGATGCTGTGACTGAACATGAACATGCCCAACACCTGCCTGAGACAAGTGGATTCCCAGAACAGACAACTCTACACTATCAGAACATTCAGTGCAAACAGGAAACCACTGAGTACTGGTGCACTAAAGAAGAGGATATTGGAAATGTTTCCACTGGTTGTACATGTAATTGTAACGACACTACAGATATACATGACATAAAAGAAGGTGTAACTGTTGCTGCTGGATATGGGAATCCTTGGTACAGGTGTTTCTGTCCCAGGTGAAGTCAAACTGATCAAGGACACGTGTGACTTCACTGTATGTGTTCACAAATCCCTTTTGTCCACTGGTGTCATGGACAGGTGTGGTGTTGAGGAGCTGAAGAATAATATAGAGACATTCTTACAGATTACAAATAAAATCAGAAAAGACATACCCAGACACAGCAGAACTGAGTATGGTCACATCACAAAAGACAACTGTGACACACCTGGAAGGAAGGCAGCAGGAATTGTACAAACTCAAGACAATCAATGCACATGCATAAAGTGTGGTGAGGTTTTCATCTGTAATTTTTGTGTGAAAAAGCATCTTTCAGGTTGCACAGAATTTAAACCATACCTCTGTGAAAAGTGTACAGCTTCTAGTCAGACATCAGACTGTAGAAGGCAGGTAAACCTGGAAACAATACCTGACAGTGGAGAAGGCACTGAAAAAAGCACTACTGTCAACAGTCCTATGGGAAAGCATAGAATACAAAAGACATACTTGTGTGATGTCTGTGGAAAAGTGTTCACTACTAACCATAGGTTAAAAGAACACAGGCAAATTCATACAGGTCAAAAGACATATACATGTACAGACAGTGGAAGAAGCTTTAGAAGAAAAAGTGATTTTAACAAACACAGGAAAATTCACGTAAAAGAAAACACATCTAAGTGCAATGAATGTGGAAAGGTTTTCCTGTCAAAATCTAATTTACATAGCCACAGACGAACTCATAGAGGGAGCAAGGCTTACAAGTACACTGACTGTGAGCAAACATTGAATGAACAAATCAATGCAAACAGCATCAACACAAGTACACAACAGAAGGATTGCAACCAAGCTTCACACAACAGTGATGAAACAATAACAAATAGCAAGTCAGCTCAATGCACCATTGAAAAAAGACAAATGTTGAAAGACAAAGAAAGAGACAGGTGCAAAATACCTACACAGTATCATAACCTGGCAAACAAGGATGACTTTATACCTGATGACTTGGGTGAGGTGAAAGATGCTGACTGTGACACAACTCAGAGGAAACAGACTGCTACAGAAGGAGACATGACTGTTTGTACAAAGAAAAAATCTTACCTCTGTGAGTATTGTGGAAAAATGTTTGATAATCAAAGCCAGCTAGAACAGCACATGCCAGTCCACACAGGAGAAAGACCATACACATGTTCACATTGTGAAAAGTCATACAAACACAAAAAAAACTTAAGAAGACATATGCAAATCCACTCTAGAGAAAGACCATACAACTGCACATATAGCAAAAAGACATTTAGCAAGAAAGAACATTTAACTGGCCACATTCGAACCCACACACAAGAAAAGCTTCACAAGTGCACATATTGTAATCAGATGTTTACTGGTAAAAGTAATTTCGCATGCCACATTCAAACTCACACAAAGGAGAAGCCTTACAAATGCTCATACTGTTGTAAGACTTTTACCCAGAAAAGTAATTTAACATACCACATTCGAACCCACACAGGAGAAAAGCCACACAAGTGCACATATTGTCATATGAAGTTTACCACGAAACAGACTTTAACTGACCACATTAGAACCCACACAGGGGAAAAGCCACACAAGTGCACATATTGTCATATGAAGTTTATCAGGAAACAGGCTTTAAATCGCCACATTAGAACCCACACAGGAATAAAGCCATACAACTGCACATATTGTCATATGAAGTTTATCACGAAACATCATTTAACTTACCACATTAGAGCCCACACAGGAGAAAAGCCACACAAGTGCACATATTGTCATATGAAGTTTATCACGAAACAGTCTTTAACTGACCACATTAGAACCCACACAGGAGAAAAGCCACACAAGTGCACATATTGTCATATGAAGTTTAGCACGAAACATAATCTAACTGACCACATTAGAACCCACACACGAGAAAAGCCACACAAGTGCACATATTGCCATATGAAGTTTATCAGGAAACATCACTTAACTGACCACATTAGAACCCACACAGGAGAAAAACCATACACTTGCACATTCTGTGGAAAGAAGTTCGCCCAAAAAGGATATTTAAAAAAAACACATTCTACTTCACACAAAACACTGATCACAGTAATGCCCACACTATGGACGAGCGGTCCCCAAATCCCAGGAATCTGCAAGCCTTGTTCTTTATACCTAATAGGACGCTATCAAATCATTGTATTTAGAAATGCTTTTAACTTGTATGTTTTACATGGATTATAATGATGCCTAAGAAATGAGATGAATATGTGTAACTTTTTTTGTATACAAGATTTTGATGATTTTTTGCCAAGCTTAAAACAGATGCAACATTTTAGAAGTTGTGCTTGTAAAAACATATGTTTCAACATTTTTATAATATATTTCACATGCTGTTTTACGTTGTGTAAGTCATAAAGCTTGGACAAATGCAAACTTTAAAATCCAGGAAGAAGGGAAGGGGATTATATTGCAATGCTAATATATCACAAAACACAAATTCAATAACACTCACTCCAGTGTGCTAAATATAGCGTGCCCCTTCCTTTTACCTAGTCCTAGTGTGATCAGTTCCTGCTATAATTAGCACCAGCTGGCCCCATCTGGGTTGGGATAGGTTGAAATAATAAGTGCTGAGAGGAGCAGAAAAAGGGGAAACTGACTGTTCTTAAAAGCATTTCATTTGTTTATGTTTGTTCAGAAGCTTATTCACTGTAGAAATAATAAGTCATATTCTTCTTGAGGAAAGAAGGTGGCAGGATGGTTAAGACGTTTGCCTGTCAACAAGTAAATCATGTGGTTCTGGGTTCATACCCAGCCTCGCCCTTTCTTCCCAGTTTGATGAAAAAATCAAATTTAATGTCAAAGTCATTGGGATGAGACTATAAACTGAGGACCCATATGCGAACATATGCAGAACTTCACACGTTAAAACCCCGTTCCACCTTTTGGGAAAGCAAGCCATCCTGTGCCGGTAGGGATGACAAACTGATTTTTTTAAAAACCCAGCACGCTCACAGGTGTCGTGTTTAGACACCATCCCTGAGGAAAAATCGGGGAGTTTAAATCCAGGGCGTTTTGGGGCTGTATATGGCAACGTTCTGGTGGCTCCGCGATGGAACTAGAACCATTTGTATCCGTCATTGCCTTTCCAATGGATCATTCCAGTGGCTTGGAGAAGGGGGCGAGGGGGGGGGGGGGGGAGGGGGGGCTGCGATGGGTAACAGTTTGCCCTCCATAATTACCTACCCAGGCTTTGCACTCTAAAGACTAGAGCGCAACTGTTTAGTCTTCCAGGACTGATGGGTTTCTACAACTACTACTACTACTTCTTGATTTGGCATGAAGCTCTTAAAATTAATGTGTACTGTATTTCGAATCATGCTTGTAAAAAAACCTTTTCACATGGTTTATTATGGTTCATGAGAAATGCGTTAAATATCTACCAGTCTTTAGTATTTGAACCTTTCATTATACTTTGCCAAGCTTTCAAATCTGTAGTTAGATTTTAGAAGCTATGTTTGTATAAACCCAAATGTTTTAAATACGCTTTTCCCTGAATTTTCTTGATGTGCACACATTTTTCTTGTAACTTTTTTTTTTTGCTTCTGTTTTACTAATAAAAATTGTATTCTTTCATAAACGCAGTTTGTTTGTAATGTGACTGTATGAAGGCAGAATCTCTATTTGGCATGAAGAACTGATCGCTGATAGGTGAGTGCTTAAAATAATCATTTCACTTACTTACTTACTTACTTACTTACTTATTACTTCACTACTACTCACTCACTCACTCACTCACTCACTCACTCAGCTCACTCACTCACTCAACTCACTCACACACACACACACACACACACACTACACACACACACACACACACACACACACACACACACACACACACACACACACACACACACACACACGTGCGCGCGCGCGCGCGCGTGCGCGCGCGGGTTCGATCTCCATTGAGATTTTTCCTCTGGAGTTAACATCAATACTGACTCCACTTTTCCCAAAAATCTTTCCAATGGGAATGTAAACCAAGGCCCCGTTTGCGAACGCACACAGAACAGCTTGCACATATGTTAAATCGTTTTGACGACCCGGGTTCGATTCCCGTTCGATGAAACTTTTCTCTTGGAGTTAACATCAGTGCTGACTCCACTCTCACCAAAAGTCCTTCCGATGAAACTATAAACAGAGGCCCCGTGTGCGAACGCACGTAGAACATCTTGCGCATACGTTAATTCCTGTTCCTCTTTTCGTAAGAGTAGACCATGTGTGCCGGTAGGAACAGATGACAAAACTGAAAAAAAACTGTATACACACGGGGACTGGATGTAAAAAAACACACGAGTGCTTATTCCAATATCCTCGATAAAAAGAATAAATAATGATGAAACTAAATATTAAAAAGACATTAATATTAATGATAAAAATACTACTACTACTACAACTACTACTACTACTACTACTACTACTACTACTACTACTACTACTACTACTACTACTACTACTACTACTACTACTGATGATGATGATGATACTACTACTACTACTACTATAACTACTACTATCCTACTACACTACTACTGAAGATTACTACTCTACTACTATACTACTACTACTACTACACTATATACAACTGATGATGATGATGATGATGATGATGATGATGATGATGATGATGATGATGATGATGATGATGATGATGATGATGATGATTTTCTGCTTTTCGTAAGAGTAGGCCATCGTGTGCAGGTAAGAACAGATGATCAGATTTACAAAACAACATACACGCGGGGACTGAATGTAATAATAATAATAATAATAATAATAATAATAATAATAATAATAATAATAATAACAAAATATCAATAAAAAAACAAACACAACAACTACTACAACTAACTAACTACATATACATAATATACTACTAATAATAAAATATTAATAATAA
>CM060346.1:582600-610100 GCA_030674155.1 Stramonita haemastoma
GCAAGACGTGTTTTGAAAAGTGAGTGGAGAAATTTGCTATTTTCTACTAGCAAGGCCTTCAGTATGCCCGTCACAGGACTACCTCCTTCTCTCGAAACAGTTCTAAATGCATTTCTGCAGGAAATGGCCTTGACTTCCTTCAAAATCGACGGCCGAGAACATCAGACTGTTATTGTGTTGCGCCTGTCACCAGCCCACCAGCATCAAGCAACACACAGCCACAGTGACAGTGTCGTGTACCGCAAAAAAGGAGCAGCGCAAATTGCCAGGGACAAATTGAGAGTGGAGACACATAAGGCCAGTTTAATCAAAAAGCAACACGCACATTCTGTCTCCCCTTCAGGTCTGTTTTTGCCGACACCTCCTAGCTTATTTTATAACGCCGAGAATGAAACTGCTATGGACACGGCCATAGACAACACGCCCACTGGCACTCCTAGCTGTGCTGTTAAATTCCCACGTGCAACACGGCCAGCTAGCTTGTCTCTGCCGAGCTTGCCTGTTGTTGATCCTGTGTCAGTGACAGTGCAGCCGTGTGACTTGGCGCTAAGGGACTGGATTGACGATTCTGACTATGACAAAGGTAACGAAAGTGAAGATGTCATGACAGTATGCAGCGACACTCCAGCAATGTCTCCTATGACACTGACGGGGCACGACTTTGCAGAAAATGAGACAGAGAACAGCAAAAATCCATTCAATACCGAAAGTGCCAATGCGATCGAGCAAGCGCGAAACAGCGACACTGTGTCCGTCGAGGACTGCAGGAGGTTAATGGAACGTTTACAAAAATTTGAAAACACGATGGACAGGGGCTTCGAGTCAATACTGAAAGCAGCTGAAGACGGAAAACTTCCGGACACGTCCAGTGACCAGCCAGCAGTAGAACCACACCGCTAATGCCGCTCTGTGATACTTCCTCGGATCCTGCTTCGACATCCGTTATGACCAGTGACATTCACACACATGTGTAACCATGTATAAACAATTCCGCGTTTTGGCTTCCAATCGCGAAGCATCGTTGATATTGTACAGTGTTCAATTTTGGTGATGTACTTTTCGATTTCGGTCCCTTTCCCCAACTACCCTTTTGTGAATGGGTGTAAAAACCTAACACAATAAATCTTTGTCATTGTCATTGTCATTGTCATTGTCTCTCTCTCTCTCTCTGTTATTATAGACCAATCTCTATTATATCCCTTCTTTCAAAACCCCTGGAAAAACATATAAATAAACACTTAGTCAGCCATATAGACACTAACAACCTACTCCACCCTAATCAGTCCGGATTCAGACAAAATCACTCGTGTCATACTGCACTGTCTAGTCTCATAGACATTGGCTAACAAACATTAATGAAAATAAATTTTGTGGAGTATTATTTGTAGATTTCAAAAAAGCATTTGATACAATTGACCACACACTTCTCATCAGAAAGCTAGACCGGTATAATATATCGTCAAATAGTCTAGAACTACTCACTTCTTACAACAGTATGTTTCAACAACTACATCCACATCCAATCTAAAACCCATTCATTATGGAATACCACAGGGATCAATACTAGGACCAATTCTCTTTTCATTATACATAAATGACCTTCCTCTACATATTACATCCAAATGTGAACTATTTGCTGATGACACTACCATACATTCAAGCCATAATGACATTGACTCTCTTGCAACTACATTACAACAAAGCTGTAATGATCTTGTCAAATGGACAGAACTGAACCACATGTCTATTCATCCCCAAAAAACAAAATGCATGCTTATCACCACCAGACAAAAGCGACAAAATTTACCTCATAAACAGTTTCCAATCCATATAAAAAAGGAAGCAATCGAAGAAACCTCTCATCACAAAGTTCTAGGAGTGACAATTGATGAAAATCTCAGCTGGTTCTACCACATATCCCACCTATGCAAATACTTGTCCCAAAGAGTATACCAGTTGACAAAAATTAAACACTTTCTTGACTACCATTCAAGGAAATTATTCTTTCAAGCTTATATACAATCCTCAATAGACTATGCCTCAACCCTATGGGATTCTGCCAGTGCAAACACTATGAAACCCCTATTAAGTCTGTATAAACGTGCTCTCAAACTTATCCTCCTGAAGAAAACAACCTTACTCGAAGTGGATTATACTCAGTTAAGTATTCTCCCCCTACAACAAAGACTAAAATATAACAAATGCATCCTGATGTTAAAGATAATGGCAGGAACTGTCCCCACATCCTTTAGAGAAAAGTTCCCAATGAATCATGCCAGAAATACTAAAAAGCCAAGTATCCCAATCCCAAGAATAGACTTGTACAAATCTAGTTTACTATACTCAGGCCCTGTACTGTGGAACTCCCTTCCCGATTCAACTAAACAGCACCAATCATTGACGATCTTCAAAAATCACCTTCTAATCCACTTGATGCATCAAAACTAATGAACCAGTCCTCACCCTGCTGGATATATATAATTATCCCCCTTTCTCTCTCTTCCTCTGTGTGTGTGTGTGTGTGTGTGTGTGTGTGTGTGTGTGTGTGTGTGTGTGTGTGTGTGTGTGTGTGTGTGTGTGTGTGTGTGTGTGTGTGTGTGTAAATATTTTTTATATGTATCTTATCAATGTGTATTTGTAACTGACTTCAAAGGGTATATTTTTGATATTTTATTTTTCGTATCACATTTATCATATGGTATATTTTCTATATTATGTGCAAAACTAGAAAGATAGATAGTATTAAGTGATGATGTTATTGATCAGTTGATAATTGTACGCAACACTACGTGGCTTAAAATGTACTGTGTACTCTCTCTCTCTCTCTCTCTCTCTCTCTCTCTCTCTCTCTCTCTCTCTCTCTCTCTCTCTCTCTCTCTCTCTCTCTCTCTCTCTCTCTCTCTCTCTCTCTCTCTCTCTCTCTCTCTCTCTCTCTCTCTTATTATTACCTTATCATATATAGTGTCCTTATTCTTGTGTGTTGTTTGGTACTGCGTAAAGCTTTATTGTTTAGTATCTTTTCAACTTGATGTATCCCTGAAAAGGGCGGGGACTGGATGTAAAAAAGCACATGAGTGCTTATCTATTATCCTCGAATAAAAGACTTTGCCTTGCCTTGCCTTGCCTTGCCTTGCCTTGTCTCTCTCTCTCTCTCTCTCTCTCTCTTCTCTCTCTCTCTCTCTCTCCTCTCTCTCTCTCTCTCTCTCTCTCTCTCTCTCTCTCTCTCTCTCTCTCTCTCTCTCTCTCTCTCTCTCTCTCTCTCTCTCTCTCTCTCTCTCTCTCTCTCTTACCTGTTGTCTAAACATGTTAAGATCTATATTGATAAGTACTTTATTCACATTTTGTACTGTTTAATAATCACGTACTGAATGTAGTTGATTTTTGTTGATGTAGTTGTTTTGAGGTGGTTTTTTGTTTGTTTGTTTGTTTTTGTTTGTTTGTTTTGTTTTGTTTTGTTTGTTTGTTTGTTTTGTTGCTTTGTCTTGTTTTTGTTTGGTTTTCTTATTCAAATCAAAATCATCATTGATTCTTACTTCATATTTCGTTTCTGAATGAGTGCCTTTTTATAACATTTTCTTTAATATTGTATCTCTGTCTTATTTCTTACCTGATGTTGTTCTTTCTCCCCTTTTATCAAAATCTTATGTTTTATGGGACTAATTTTGATGATATATGGCGGTGGATTGATGTTTCCAGTCATTTAAGGTCGCCATGTTCTCATATTTGATCTTTAATTATTGTGCCTTTTTTTTTTTTTTTGATTTGTTTTTGTTTTTTTTGTTTTTTTGTTTTTGTTTTTTGTTGCTGTTGATTTTTTTATATTCAAATCAGAGTCATCATTGATTCTTATTTCTATTTTCGTTTCTGAATGAGTGCCTTTTTATAACATTACCTTAATATTGTACTTTGTCTTATTTCTTACCTGTTGTTTGATACTTGGTATGGATTCTTGCTCTTGGTATTTGAATCACTATAATTGTTGTTTAGTTGAGGCTATCTTTTTATCTTGATGTTATCCCTGAAAAGGGCGGGGACTGGATGTAAAAAAGCACGTGAGTGCCTATCTATCATCCTCGAATAAAATAATTTTGCCTTGCCTTGCCTTGCCTTGCCTTGCCTTCTCTCTCTCTCTCTCTTAGTTTTAGTTTTACTGTTTAGTATCTTTTTATCATGCCTTGCCTTGCCTTGCCTTTCTCTCCCCTCTCTCTCTCTCTCTCTCTCTCTCTCTCTCTCTCTCTCTCTCTCTCTCTCTCTCTCTCTCTCTCTCTCTCTCTCTCTCTCTCTCTCTTTTCTCTCTCTCTCTCTCTCTTGAGTTGCGCTGTTTATTTCAGTTGTGCTGTTTATTTCAGTTTATTTCAGTGTTCCCGTTTATTTCCTAGTCTTCAGTGTTGCCGTATATTTCACATCAGTTTTGTGCTTTTATTTGTGCTTTAATTGTGTTTCTATCTTCACATTTTCACATCACATCGCATAGTGGTTCATGTGCGGTTTTCTTCTGTGCTGTTCCTGAGGTGTTGAACATGTTATTTATCTCCAACAAGTAAGGTGGGTTTTTTTGTTTTGTTTTTTTTACCTAAAAATATGATACACATTGAAATATAAGCTTACCCGATATATTTATAAATATGTGAGAAAAAATCAATTACAAAAACAAAACAGAATGAATACAGTAGGCCTAACCAATAGCTTCAAAGTAAAATGAATGTACATCACTAGGTTAATTCATTAGGCCAAGCCCACGGCTGCCATGCCCGTCAGGGCTAGGCTTTGGCCGTAGGGGAACCATGGCATTACTTGAATATCTGTAAACAAACCTTTACGGCACTAGGGACACATAGGGACTTCATCATGAGGCCGACTACTCGATCAATGACAAGAGACAATATTTTTAACACACATAGACTGGAAGAAATTCAGAACACATTAGACTCTATCCAGAAAAAAATTCGAATGTATACACACCCGCATGCCTCATTGGCGATATACATTATTTCATAGATATGTAGGAAAATATGCCCCCCCAATTTTCAATTCAACATGGACAGAATATAGAGCAAAGCACGAAATTTATGATACTGAAGATGACATTGACTTTACATCCCCCACCCCATCAGATCTTTTTCAGTCAACCCTAGAAATACGCACAGACCAAGGCAAGCTCTTAAAAATACACATCTACTATACCACCAACTTAATTTTAGTGCAAGGAAAGGGCTGTCATGACTGGATAGACAATGAGTTTAAGAAACTTCACTCCATAGTGTACTATTTAGCATCTAGTGAAGACAGTACAAACATTGCATGCATTAGTGAAGCAGAACAATCAAGTGATAGTATTAGGAATAGGCTGTGCATCATGGACCAACAGGAAGACAGTGCATGTGATGAGGAACACTCCTCTGTTGACACCTCTTCAAGTTCAGCTGAAGAGGAAGTGTTAGCTAACACACCAGACGTCTGTCAGCCATCATTGGACTCAAGCCAACAGATTGACTCAAGCCAGCAGACGGTTGTCTCCACTAGGCCTACCACAACTAGGCCTACTACACCTGGCCTCCTTGAAGAGAAGGGGGACACTTCTCTTACCTCACTCTCCCCCTCCAGTCCTACCCTCCATCCCTTGTCTTCGCCCTCTTCTCCTATTGCTGATATGCTTGATTGTAGTCAGCATAGCACACAGCAACAAGCCACCACCACCTCTCCTTCTCCTTCCCCCTCCCACCCCCTTGATGCTGTAACCCCTGAGACAAACTCTTCCTCCCCCACTCCTTGTGGACCCACCATGGCTCAGTGCCAACTGGGGGGAACAAACAATACCTCCCCCCTCCACCCTGCTGGCCACAACCAACAGCTAGGCCTAGCCACAAGTGACAGAACCACCATGACAGACAGTGACAGTGATCCTCACTCCACATGCTGTCATGAAAACTGTATTTCCAAGGCAGACTTTGAAGCTGTGACACATTCTCTACAAGCAGAGATCACAGCACTCAGAGCTGCATTTCTGGAAGCCAGACAATCTTTCAAAATTGAAATTGACCACCTAACTACCCTGTCCCAAAAACATACCCCTTCAGGCAATGTGTCCTCACCCAAACTCACCCCAAACAAATCAAACCCCAAACTGAAAAA
The DNA here is from genome assembly GCA_030674155.1 of Stramonita haemastoma. Lineage (NCBI taxonomy): Eukaryota > Metazoa > Mollusca > Gastropoda > Neogastropoda > Muricidae > Stramonita > Stramonita haemastoma. Next base: position 588,733 of record CM060346.1, read on the forward strand.
AAGTCATCCAAAGCCTAACTGTCCCTCAGATCAGAAAGTTTCCTCTCCCTCTCTCTCCCTGGCCACTGATCCTTCTGCTTCCACAACCAAAAAAGACCCTCTCCCTACTAAGCCTAATAAAGATCCCCAATCCTCTCCTACCAAAGACCCCACCCATCCACTCAAAAGAGCTATAGGCCTAATCAATCCCAATGCCTCGAAAATCCTTTTAGGCGACTCCACAATTCAGGGAGTGGACATTTCCCGGTCATCCCCCCCCAGGCAGCTTCTCACAGAAAGTGTGTGTCCCCGATTTAACAATCCGGGAACTAGCAGGGTGGCTCAGTCAGCAGCCACCTGCCACTAATGTGAGGAGTGCCACCATTCATGTTGGGGTGAATGACTGCCGGCTGCCAGCAATGTCCAAAGATGGTGGCATTGGCGCTGAGACATGGAGAAACCTTCTCTCCCAATTCCGCCACACCTTCCCCAAAGCCACACTCCATGCCTCTGCCATCATACCAGCCAGAGGCCGTCACATCCTCAATGCTGTCATTGCCCCTAGCAACAGAAAACTACAGCGGGCATGTGGCAGCATGGGGGTGAAGTACATCGACCATTCAACAGTCTTCACCACAACCAGTGGAGCGCCTCGGTTGGCCCTGTACGGTGACACAACCCACCCCTCAAGGAAAGGCAGGCAAGACTGGCTCTCAATCTGTTTCCACCTAGGCCGGAAACTTCAGGCAGAGGAGCAGGGCAACGGAGAAGCCAGCTGGACAGTGGGAAAAACATCTCTACTACCCCCTCCTCCCTTACCACATCTGTCCCACCACCAGCCCACCCAACTACGCCCTACCAACCCCCCCTCCTCCCACGTCCCACCTTCATCCCACATCCCACCACAGGGTCGTAACCAATACCAACATACCAACGGCCAGAAATCGTTGCCTCGACCACAGTCCTCCCCTGCCCCCCCAAAAGTCGCTCTACCCCTCTCCCCTCACTCCCTCATAGGCACTCCTCCCCTCCCCTTGCCCAGGGCTCTGGGCCTAATCAGGATCAATATGATGATAGTTTCCCTCCCTTACCAGGCTCTAGGAACTTATCCAAATCATCATACTTACCTTATAATCCAGATAGGCCTACCCGTCCCACCCCTCCCTCTAATCAACTTCCCTTTTCCAATCAACCAATGCATAACAAATCAGAAGACCCTTTTTCCAAGACCCAAGATTTTCAAATGTGGTACCGAAATTTCTCTTCCAAAAGACCCCCTTATCCATGGTATTCAATGATGTACCCTCCCCCTCCACCTTGGCCCTTCTTTATGCCTCCCCTCCCTTCTTCTTCTTCTTCTTCTTCTTCTCATTGGTTTAATGTCCGTTCTCTACAAGGTGATTTAGACAATGGTACATTCACGTTAAGAATGCACTGAAAAGGGGATGAGGGAAAAAGTGAAAGGATAAAGAAAATAATGGATGATGATAAGTTTATACAATTTCATTTATAGTAACTGACCTACTGGTGACTGGCAAATACTTGCTGCAACTGATATTAGGACATGCGACTCGGAATCATACAGAACACTTTGGAAATTTCCGTATTTTTCCCTTAGATCTATCCCTTTGCTTTTATACGAGGCGATGAGCACAGGGCAATCAAACAGTATATGGTGGACTGATAAAATAGCAGAACAAGTACAGAAAACATCTTTTGAATATTTAGTTTTCCAAGCATTTAGACGTAATTTATGAATTATAATTTCTATATTTCGTGGGCAACACAAACAATTTAAGTGAAATCTAAAAAACTTTGAATATACTGAGTTTGCAAGAATTGAAATAATTTCAAATGAAGATAAACGCAGACCTATACTATTAATCATTATGTCACTTGTACATTCTGAAGCACCGCGTTTTGCCAGAGAATCTGCCAATTCATTCCAGTAAAGACCGCAATGTGATGGCACCCAGCAAAATGTTATCCCAATACCTTTAGAAGCAAGAGAATGCACAAGGAACTTGATTTCAAAAATAACATCATTTCTCAGTTTAGAGTCCCAATGTTTTAAAGCCAGTAAAACTGATTTTGAATCAACACAAAAAAGGACATTGTAAATCGCAAGAGAAATATTTGAAATATAATTTAGCGCCATAAGAATTGCGAACAATTCAGAAGTGAATATTGTAAAACCTTTTCCAATACAAAAAGGTCTTTTTACTTTTAAGTCGGGTATAACGAATGCAGCCCCGCACATACCCGATTCTAAGACAGATCCGTCCGTGTATACTTTCAAGTGGTTTAAATACTGACAATTTATATGATTTTGAACCTCAGTTTTGAGTAGGTTTTGATTAGTGTCCTTTTTTGTTTCTGTGTAGTCGATATCAAATTTTGCATATTTATGTTCCCATGGTGGAATCTGGGGAACTACTGGTAAAACTGGTACGTTTGATATATCGATATTATTTTCCTTCAAAAGGTCTTCAGTATAATTTCTTATTGGCTGCAAAAAAGAGATATTCCTAGCTCTTTTTGGATAATCCTTTTGATTGATAAATATTTCATCGCGAACAGAATTTGAAATAGCAAGACTTCGAATGACATATTTAGAGACAGATAACATTCTTTGCTCAGAAAGTGGAAGTAAATGAGCTTCTGTATAAGTTTTTAATGTACTGGCATGCATCGGCACTCCTAGAGCTATTTTAATTGCTTTGCTATCCACACTTTGCAACTTTTTTAAGAGATAATTTGGAGCAGAAAAATACACTTCTTGACCAGAAATGAGTTTAGATCGAATTAATGAAACAGCAAGATGCATGAGTGTTTTAGTATCCTGACTCCACGGCTGAGCACTCACAATCTTTAAGAAGTTTAATCGTTTCCTGGCTTTTAAAATCAAATTTTCAATATGCATTTTCCAGTTTAACTTGCTAGTTAAATGAACTCCCAAGAATCTGGCGTCTTGTTTGTATTGAAGTGTGACCCCATCAAGTGTTAATAACGGTAGTGTTTGGGGGGGGTTCCCATTGTTAAAAAGAACTAGCCTCCCCTCCCTCCCCCCAAATATATGCAGTCCCAGCCTTATGACTCTCTGGACAAGAAAAGCATGCGACAGACATAAGCTACTATTCTATGTTTGTTTATGGTTTTGTTTTGCCCTAACCTTACTTTATAATGATATTTTATATGTATGTACATGTCTGTTAGACTTGTGTATGTATGTGTGTATATGCGTGCATACATTTATTTATTAATGCATTCATTGATTCTTTTTCTAAGATAATGGAATAAAGGCTCATATGCCTTGTTGCAACAACACCCCGTGTGTATGCAGTTTTGTAAATCTTGTAATCTGTTCCCACCTGCACAGGATGGCCTACTCTTACGAAAAGCGGAAGATTATTTAACGTATGTGCAAGAAGTTCTGTGTGTGTTCACAAACGGGGCATGGTTTACAGTCTCATCCCAAAGATTTTTGGGAGAAGTGGAGTCAGGACTAATGTTAACTCCAGAGGAAAAGTCTTAATGGAATTCAAACCTCTGTGTGTGTGTGTGTGTGTGTGTGTGTGTGTGTGTGTGTGTGTGTGTGTGTGTGTGTGTGTGTGTGAGTGTGAGTGTCTGGGTGTGCGCGTGCGTGCGTATGTGTGTGTGTGCGTGCGTGCGTGCGTGCGTGTGTGAGTGTGTGAATAAGTAAGTAAGTAAGTAAGTAAGTAAGTAAGTAAGTAAGTAAATAAGTAAGTAAGTAAGTAAGTAAGTAAGTAAGTAAGTAAGTAAGTAAGTAAGTAAGTAAGTAAGTAAGTAAAATGTTTATTTTAAGCACTCACTTATCAGCGATCAGATCTTCATGCCCATTACAGATCCCGCCTTCATACAGTCACATCACAAACAAACTGCATTTTTGAAAGAACACCTTTTATTAGTAAAACAGAAGTAAAAAAAAAAGTAACCAGGAACTTGTGTACACATCAAGAAAGTTCAGAAAAAAGCGCATTTAAAACTTTTGGGTTTATACAAACATAGCTTCTAAAATCTAACTACAGTTTGAAAGCTTGGGAAAGAATAATCAAACATTCAAATACTTAAGACTGGTAGATATTTAAGGCATTTCTCATGAACATAATAAAACATGCCCAAAAGTTCTCTTTACAAGTATGAATCGAAATACAGTACACATTATGAGATCGTCATGCCAAATCAAGAAGAAGTAGTAGTTGTAGACACCCATCAGTCTCGGAAGACTGTGGAGTTGTGCTCTAGTCTTTAGTGCACAAAGTCTGGGTAGGTAAGTATGGAGGGCGAACTGTTACCCATGCAGCAGACCACCCTCTGCACGCCACAGGAATGATCCATTTGAAAGGCAATGACCCATACGAATGGTTCCAGTACCATCACGGAGCCGCCAGGACGTTGCCATATACAGCCCTGAGCAGCCCTGGGACTCCAACTCCCCGAATTTTCCTCAGAGATGGTGTCTAAACACGACACCTGTGTGCATACTGGTGGGTATTTTTTAATCAGTTTGTCATCCGCTCCTACCGGCACACGATGGCCTGCTCTTCCCAAAGGCTGAATGGGGTTTTAACGTGTGCACAAGATGTTCTGCATGCGTTTGCTTATGGGGCCTTGTTTTATAATCTTATCGGAATGACTTTGATAGTCAGTTCGGTTTTTTACATCAATCTGGGAAGAAAGGGCAAGGCTGGGTAGAACCCAGAACCACACGATTTACTTGTTGGTAGGTAAACGTCTTAACCATCTTGCCACCTTCCTTCCTCAAGAAGAATATGACTTATTATTTCTACAGCCAATACCTTCTGAACAAACATTAAAAAAAAATAATGTACTACTATTAACAACAGTCAGTTTCCCTCATTTTCTGCTACTCTCAGTGGCTAATTATTTCAACCTATCCCAATTCAGATGGGCCAGCTGGGGCTAATTATAGCAGGAACTGATCACACATTGGACTAGGTAGAAGGAGAGGGCAGCAAAATTTAGCACATTGGCCTGAGTGTTTTTGAATTTGTGTGCTGTGATATATATTAGCTTTGCAATGAACCCCCTCCCCCCTCCCTGGATTTTGATGTTTGCATTAATTTGTCCAAGGCTGTATGACTTACACAACCTGAAACAGCAGATGAATTAGATTAAGATATGTGAAAACATGAGTTTTTACAAGCACAACTTCTCAAATGTTGCATCAGTTATATAGCTTTGCAAAAATATCATCAAAATTTCACCTAGAAAAAAAAATTACACATATTCATCTCATTTCTTGGGCGTCCTTATAATCCATGTCAAAGGTACAAGTTAAAAGCATTTCTAAATACAATGATTTGATAGCGTCCTCTTAGCTATAAAGAACAAGGCTTGCAGATTCCTGGGATTTGGGGACCGATCCTCGTCCATAATGTGGGCATTACTGTGGTCAGTGTTTTGTGTGAAGTAGAGTGTGTCTTTTAAAATTTCCTTTTTGGGTGAACTTCTTTCCACAAAAGGTACAGGTGTATGGTTTTTCTCCTGTGTGGGTTCTAATGCGGTGAGTTAATTGTTGTTTCTGGATAAACTTCATTTCACAATATGTGCACTTGTGTGGCTTTTCTCTTGTGTGGGTTCTAATGTGGCGAGTTAAATGTTGTTTCATGGTAAACTTCATATGACAATATGTGCACTTGTGTGGCTTTTCTCCTGTGTGGGTTCTAATGTGGTCAGTTAAATTCTGTTTCCTGGTAAACTTCATATGACAATATGTGCACTTTGGTGGCTTTTCTCCTGTGTGGGTTCTAATGTGGTCAGTTAAATTCTGTTTCCTGGTAAACTTCATATGACAATATGTGCACTTGTGTGGCTTTTCTCCTGTGTGGGTTCTAACGTGGTCAGTTAAGCTACTTCTTTTGGTAAATGTCTTATTACAATATATGCACTTGTGAGGCTTTTCTCCTGTGTGGGTTCTAATATGCTGAGTTAAGCTACCTTTTTGGGTAAAAGTCATATGACAATATGTGCACTTGTGTGGCTTTTCTCCTGTGTGGGTTCTAATGTGGTAGGTTAAACTATTTTTGGGGGTAAAAGTCTTACCAGAGTATGAGCATTTGTAAGGCTTATCTATTGTGTGGGTTCGAATGTGGCATGCTAAATTACTTTTATTAGTAAACATCTTATCACAAAATGAGCACTTGTGAGGCTTTTCTTGTGTGTGGATTTGAATGTGGGTTGTTAAAATCTCCTTTCGGCTAAATGTCTTTCTGTCAGGTATTGTTTCCAGGTTTACTTGCCTTCTACAGTCTGATGTCTGACTAGAAGCTGTAAACTTTTCACAGAGGTATGGCTTGAATTCTGTGCAACCTGAAAGATGCTTTTTCACAGAAAAAATACAGCTGAAAACCTCACCCCATTTTATGCATGTGCATTGATTGTCTTGAGTTTGTACAATTCCTGCTGCCTTTCTTTCAGGTGTGTCACAGTTGTCTATTGTGATGTGACCATACTCAGTTCTGCTGTGTCTGGATATGTCTTTCCTGATTTTATTTGCAATGTGTAAGAATGTCTGTATATTATTCTTCAGCTCTTCAACACCACACCTGTCCATAACACTAGTGGACAAAAGGGATTTGTGAACACATACAATGAAGTCACACGTGTCCTTGATCAGTTTGATTTCACCTAGGAAAGAAACACCTGTACCAAGAATCCCATATTTAGCAGCACCAGTTACACCTTCTATAACATCAGGAATATCTGCAGTGTCATTACAGTTACATGTACAGCTAGTGGGAACATTTCCCATATCCTCTGCTTTAGTGCACCAGTACCCAGTGGTTTCCTGTTTGAGTTGAATATTCTGATAGTGTCCAGTTGTCTGTTCTGGGAATCCACTTGTCTCAGGCAGGTGTTGGGCATGTTCATGTTTAGTCACAGCATCTGTGTTGACAGCTGTGTTGGTCTGTGCTGAAGAATCCTCTGTCTTGATGTTGGCTTTGCTGGGTTGCCCTGGGTCATGTTGGAGAACTGAAGTAATCTGTAACAACAACAACAACAACAACAACAGGTCATGAAAGCTGCTAGAATCAAGGTGAGGAGTTGTGTTTCCTTCCATACACGTTACTGTTCTAAGTGCTATGTGTTTGTGTGAGTGCTAGTAATATTCAAGGAGTTGAGGTTTTCTTTCTACTTCTCTTTCAAAGTTTTATCAGAAAGGCTAAAGCAGTTATAGCAATTAGCAGAAAGAAGTGTATCTTTTTGTCTTTCTGTCCACATGTATGTGTTTCCTTTTGTCTTAGAAAAATTATCAGATGAGAAAATAGTAAACAATGGATCTTAGTAACACTTACTAGCAAAATGCATATCTTTTTCTGTGCATCTTCAGCAAGAAAATGTTCATAAGAGGTTGCACATTTCACACCCGCACCCTTGTGTTTTTGGAAAGATACCAACATCAACAACTGTCACACAGTATGTAACATGTTAATAACTCACCAACTCCCCCCCCCCCACACACACTATCTCTACCCCACAGCAGTCATTTGTCACCACATTCTGCCCACTGACCACACTTGGACAAGGTGAAAGGAAAGGGCATGCTAAACATAGCACCCTGGACAAAATAGTATTGAATTTGGGGCTATGACACACTATCTCGACCCCTCAGCAGTCAGTTTCCACCATATTCAGTGCCTTTCAACTGCTAATTATTTCATCCCATCTGAACCCAGCTGGGGCCAGCTGATGCAGTCAGTTGTCACCACATTCTGCCCACTGACAACACTTGGGCTAGGTGAAAGAAAGAGGCATGCTAAACTTAGCATCCTGGACAGAATGATATTGAATTTGTGCACATTGCCCTCCCCCCCCCCCCCCCCCCCCCCTCTCCCTTTCTATCCTCACTTCATTAGGTGAACGTAAGAGGCATGCTAAACTAAGCACCCTGGACAGAATGATATTGAATTTGTGCACTATGCCCCCCCCCCCCTCCCCCCCCTCCATCACTTCGTTTCACTGTATCTCTATATCAACAGCCACTGCCTGTCATTGATAAAAGAAAATTCTTTGAAAGACTTGGACATATTCAAACTACAAAGAATAAGACAACTCTTGGTGGACAAATGCAATAACAACTGGTTTAATATGTAATGTGTAAAAGTCCTTATTTACATATAATGCATGTAGAAAGAATAAGACAACTTTTGGTGGACAAATGCAATAACAACTGGTTTAATATGTAATGTGTAAAAGTCCTTATTTACATATAATGCATGTAGTAATGTTTAGATGGGAGTGGGATACCCATTTTCAATTTTGTTTTTACAAATTTCAAACACTCATACCCATACATTTCTTTTTTTGAGTCGACACCTACAAACAAACACCCACACACAAACACCCCACCACCCCCAACCCCCTCCCCCCATTCATCCCACACCCCCTCCCACACACCCACACATACCCCCTGCCCCCCCTACCCCCCCCCCCACACACACACACAGACACACACACATACACACACACATAATTATTCAGAGAGAGAGAGAGAGAGAGAGAGAGAGAGAGAGAGAGAGAGAGAGAGAGAGATTTATTTATTTATTTATTTATTTATTTATTTATTTATTTATTTATTTATTTATTTAATCTTTTATATCGAGGATAACAGAATAAGCAATCATGTGCTTTTTTTCATCCGGTCCCCGTGTGTATGCAGTTTTGTAAATATTGTCATCTGTTCCCACCGGCACACGATGGCCTACTCTTACGAAAAGCGGAACAGGATTTAACGTGTGCGCAAGATGTTCTGCGTGCGTTCGCACACGGGGCCTTGGTTTAAAGTCTCATCCGAAGGACTTTTGGGAGAGTAGAGTCAGCACTGATGTTAACTCCAGGAAAAAATCTCCTCGACGGGACTCGAACCTGGGTCGTCAAATTGCCAGCGCAATGTTCTGACCACTAGGCTATCGTCCCTAGAGAGAGAGAGAGAGAGAGAGAGAGAGAGAGAGAGAGAGAGAGAGAGAGAGAGAGAGAGAGAGAGAGAGAGAGAGAGAGAGAGAGAGAGAGAGAGAAAGAGAGAGAGAGAGAGAGAAAGAGAGAGACATTCTTTTAGTAAAAAAACAACTCAATAATAGTTAGTTTGTTTTTCTTCAAAGTTTCCTTATCAAGCTTGACATACTTAACATACAGACTAAATGGGAATATGAAATATCTTATCTTTATCTTTCTTCCTCTACCACTTCCACACACACACACACAAGGCAGACAGTATCATTTAGAGCATCATAAATGACTAGAAAATGCACATGCTTGAAGAAAATTATGTGTACAAATCAAAGACAAAGACAGAGAAACAGACAGGTAAAAAATAAAGAGTTACCTTATCCATATTTCCACAATGTCATTCATCTACAAACTAACAGTAGCCCACAAACCCAGCTCTCAAAGTATTCTGAACTGTGCTCAGACATCTGTAGAGCCATGGGTGTGCTCAGTATTCTATAACAATGAATGAATGCATGTGCTGTACTATTTATAAAAAAAAAGAAAGTTAAGTTTGGTCGAATTGGTATTAAAAGAACTTGAGAAATAGTTAGAATAATTTGCTTCATCTTTTACAGGCTTCACAAAAATGTCCATGGATAGCTGTTATTGTCATTATAATTGTTCTTGTATTACTTCTATCTATTTGTCTATCAGGCTGTCTAACAGACTATCTGTTTGTCTGGGGCTGTTTGTTTTTTTGTTTTTTTTGTTTTTTTTTTGGGGTGGGGGTGGGGGGGTGGGGGGGGGGGAGATTGCTGCCTCATCTTCTGTGACATCCCTGTCTTGCAGTTCCCATGCTGATCATTTCAATCTCCCCACCCCAGCCATACCCAGATTCATTATGTCTCATCCTCAGAGTCAGGAGTCCACAGGGAGTCCATCAATATTAGTTTGTTGTGGGCCACCAGCCAGAGAGGCCCTGCACTGCTGCTGGGTCACTTTGGTGGTGTTCAGTGGTGCCTGTTCTGAGCTAACATACTAGGACACCACCTACTATGCCCCCTACTAACGATAGTATTAGCTCAGTCGAAGAGCCAGACTGAGTGAGTCATCCACCTGAGTTGGCAACCACCACAACATCACTCCAATGACCAACACCCCAAACCTCCAATCCCAAATGCTTTGACACAAACTTATCACAGGCACAGAAGCGTATGGGGAAACCAATCTGAGGTCACCATGAGACCAGAGCAACGGGGGCTACAGAATCAGAGGCATTTTTATTATCACATGTTGATCATTGGTGATGAGGATGATGTAATGATGCTGCTATGGAAGTGCATCTGCTTTGAGACTACTTGACAGTGGTGTACTCTAGCTTACTATCATCAAATATCCCAGCGTCAACCTGGACTGAAAAATAGGGACATATACAGTGCTGGTCAGGTAATTTGAGCAACATTCTCAAATTTGCATCCCTAATAGTCCAAGAAAATTTTATTTTTGGTAGAGAGTAAGTGCTTCAAATGTTTTGACTACACAAACTAGTAAACTGATCCTTCCCAATTACATTCCACTGGTGTTAACAAAAGTTTTGTGAGGGGATTTTAATTAAAAACACTTTTTATGTCAAACTACTTTCTGTGGATTTCCCCAGCCGGCCAGAGTTTTAGTCGCGTGCAGCCTTGTTATCGCGTCACTCGCTGTTTCAGTGCCAGACCCCTCCACGAATTAATCAGAGATAAGCATTAGAACCCACACAGGAGAAAAACCATACACTTGTACCTTTTGTGGAAAGAAGTTCACCCAAAAAGGAAGTTTAAAAACACACACTCTACTTCACACAAAACAGTGACCACAGTAATGCCCACACTCTGGACGAGGATCGGTCCCCAAATCCCAGGAATCTGCAAGCCTTGTTATTTGTACCTAAGAAGATGCTACAAAATCAATCAAGTTGGAAATGCTTTTAATTTACATGTTTGACATAAATTATAATGATGCCTAAGAAATGAGATGAATGTGTAATTTTTGTATGTAAAGTTTTGATGATTTGTTGCCAACCTTTAAAACTGATGCAACATTTGAAAAGCTGTGCTTGTAAAAACTTATGTTTTAACATCTCTTAATCTATTTCACCTGCTGTTTCACGTTGTGTAAGTCATACAGCCTTGGACAAATACAATCATCAAAATCCAGGGAGGGGGGCACATTGTAATGCTTATATCACAGAACACAAATTCAATAACACTCAGGTCAATGTGCTAAATTTAGCTGCCCCTTCCTTTTAGCTAGACCAAGTGTGATCAGTTCCTGCAATAATTAGCACCAGCTGACCCCATCTGGGTTGGGATAGGTTGAAATAATTAGCGGCTGAGAGGAGCCGAAAATGGGGGAAACTGGCTGTTGTTAATAGTATTTAATTTTTTTAATGTTTGTTCAGAAGCTTATTGGCTGTAGAAATAATAAGCCATATTCTTCTAGAGGAAGAAAGGTGGCAGGATGGTTAAGACGTTTGCTTGCCAACAAGTAAATTGTGTGGTTCTGGGTTCCTACCCAGCATTGCCCTTTCTTCCCAGTTTGATGAAAAAATAGAACTATGATTAATGTAAAAGTCCTTGGGATGAGACTATACACCAGGCCCATGTGTGAACCCACCCAGAACATATTGTGCACATGTTAAAACCCCGTTCCGCCATTTGGAAGATCAAGCCATCGTGTGCTGGTAGGAGGGATGACAAAATGATATAAAAAAAATTCAACCAGCATGCACACAGGTGTTGTGTCTAGACACCATCTTTGAGGAAAAATCGGGGAGTTGGAGTCCCAGGGCTGCTCGAGGCTGTAGGCTATATGCCAACGTTCTGGCGGCTCCACAACGGTTCTGGAACCATTCGTACTGGTCATTGCCTTTCCAATGGATCATTCCAGTGGCGTGGAGAGGGGGGTCTGCTGCATGCGTAACAGTTTGCCATCCATACTTACCTACCCAGGCTTTGGCTCTAAAGACTAGAGCACAACTCCATAGTCTTCCAAGACTGATGAGTGCCTACAACTACTACTTCTTGATTTTGAATGAAGCTCTCAAAATGTGTACTGTATTTCGAATCATATTTGTGACGCTCCACCACATAATGAGACGGAGTGCACCTGAGGTCAATTTAAAGTTATTGACATGTTATTAATGTGCAATACAGTGGCTATCAAATACAAAAAACAGATTGAAAATCGGACAATTCTGTGCAATATTATTACAAAATGAAATGATAGACTGCACCATGGGACAAAATGAAAACGGGCAAGTTTATTTTAGTAACAGGTTTTCAGAATGAGTGCTTTGGTATTTTCAAAACACTTTTAAAAGCAAAACGAATAAAAATTATGCCTTGATATTTCATTATATGGTAAATAAACGGATCTAGTTTAATAATCAATCAAAATCTCAAAATTGACAACTTGACCCCCACCTGCCTTTAAAGGCTCCTAGCGCAAAATAAGGTAATGTGCTAAGCGACTCATTTCGTGGTGGAGCGCCACATTTGTAAAGAAAACGTTTTCGCATGGTTTATTATAGTTCATGAGAAATGCGTTAAATATCTACCAGTCTTAAGTATTTGAATGTTTGATTTTACTTTCCCAAGCTTTAAAACTGTAGTTAGATTTTAGAAGCTATGTTTGTATAAACCCAAATGTTTTAAATGCGCTTTTCACTGAATTTTCTTGATGTGTACACAATTTTCTGGTTACTTTTTTAACTTCTGTTTTATTAATAAATGGTCTTCTTTCAAAAACGCAGTTTGTTCGTGATGTGACTGTATAAAGGCAGGATCTGTAATGGGCATGAAGATCTGATCGCTGATAAGTGAGTGCTTAAAAATAATCATTACACTTCCTTACTTACTTACTTACTCACTCACACACTCACTTACTCACTCACTCACGCACGCACGCACGCACGCACGCACGCACGCTCGCACGCGTGCACACACACACACACACACACACACACACACACACACACACACACACACACACACACACACACACACACACACACGGGTTTGATATCCATTGAGATTTTTCCTCTGGAGTTAACATTAGTGCTGACTCCACTTCTCCCAAAATCTTTGGGATGAGACTGTAAACCAAGGCCCCGTTTGTGAACACACACAGAACATCTTGCACATATGTTAAATAATCTTCCGCTTTTTGTAAGAGTAGGCCATCGTGTGCAAGTGGGAACAGATTACAAGATTTACAAAACTGCATACACACTAGGTTTGGTTGTAACAAGGCATAATTATGAGTGTTTATCCATCATTCTAGAAAAAAGAATCAATGAATACATTAATAAGTAAATTTATAAAATTAACACACACACACACACACACACACACACACACACACACACACACACACACACACACACACACACACACGCAAACACACCTACACACACACACACACACACACACACACACACACACACACACACACACACACACACACACACACACACACACACGCAACAACAAGAAGAGGCTTCATCCTCACGCACACACTCACACTCACACACACACACACACACACACACACACACACACACACACACACACACACACACACACACCACACACACACACACTTATCAATGATCAATGATCAATGATCTGAAGGACAAAGAACCACAAGAAGTTAGTAAGAACATGGTAAGGACTGTGAAAGACGTTGTGTCTTCATTTCCAAACTCGAAAGTAGTGGTAAGCAAAGTTGTCCCTGTCAGGAACCCCGTTCTTCAGGTTAAAAGAGACTTGTATAATGCTATGGTGTGTTCTAAACTGTATGAGAAAAAAATGTGTATCTTTTATTTCCCATGAAAATATAACCAAGTTTAACCAGTTCAAAGACCCTCTTCACCCAAATGCCCTGGGTTCCAGTACTCTTGCCAGGAACATCGGCAGATACGTACATTCACTGTACTGGGAAAAAACAAAGAGAAAACCTAGACGTCAGTTCTACCCTGAGTGGACCATTCATCGGGCACCAACATACGCACCTGAGGACAGCCAGCAACACCCAGGCTACAGACGACAACAGTTTCCACATCAGGGTTTGCAATTCCCCTGGTGGAGGCATCAGAGACATTATGATTATGTCAGTATGTGAAAGAACTGGTGACATTTTGTACAACATCTTGTTATGCACCTGCAGTGATATTGAAAAAAGACCGCATTATTTGCTCACATCTGCAGCAGCTGTGTATGCACATTTATTGAGGTTTTGTTGTTACTAATTTTCCCCTTGTTCCTTTTTATTTCACCTTATCGTTTTGACTATAGTGTTTACTTTAAAGGGAGGGCTTGCTTGTTTTAGTCAAGTTTATTTTTTGTTGTTGTTTTTTGTGGGATTTTTGGCTATTGATTCAATTTTTTTTTTTTTTTTTTTTTTTTTTTAAGAAGTGAAGGGGTTTAGTTTGTTTGTCTCTTTGTTCTATAAAGGTATTTTAGTGACTTCTACTTTTCTGTAATCGCTCTTTCTCATTCCTTTCTCCTTCCCCAACATCATGTCTCCCCGAAATCCCAAGGTAGGTAAAATAATGCAGTGGAACGCTAGATCTATTTCCACAAATCTAGATTACTTGATTCAACATCTCGCAAAAATAGTTATCAAGCTCTCATTCTACAATCTCTCAATGTTAACAAAAACAAACTGCCTAAACTTCCAGGTTGTTATTACCCTTCTGTTCATCAGAAGGTAGAAGGTCTGAAAAAGATCAGTGCGGCCATTTATATTAAAGAAGGAATAAGTTATAGTGTTAGATCTCCACCAATGCCTGACAATGTTCCAGATCTATATTCATGTGCAGCACGAGTCAAGTTAAATGACAACCTGATTCTGAATATCGTGTCTGTTTATTTGCCTAAAGGACCCAATGAGCTTAACACAGAGTGGATTCGTACTTTACAAGATAAGGAAAAATGGCTAATTGGTGGAGATTTCAATGGTCATGCACCATTTTGGGATAATAATTGTATATCTGTTTCTAGCAACAGATTTGTGGAAAACGTTGTAGATTCATGTTTGTATTTACTAAACGATGGCAGCATCACAAGAATACCAGATGTATCAAGCCATAGAGCGTCAGCTTTAGATCTGTCTCTTGTATCACCTGCACTTGTTCCAGAGTGTGATTGGTTAACTCATAAAGACACTCTGGGTAGTGATCATTTACCTATAGTCATAAATTTCAACAAAACATTATGTCAATGTGACATTCATGAAGATAAAGTCCCAAAATATAATTATAAACAGGCTGCTTGGGAAAAAAAATTAAAGTTTTTTGGCTCGTAGTAATACAGAAAACATAAGTAGTCATGATGTGAATAGTATGTATTCTAATATAACCAACAATATTTTACGAGCTGCCAATGTGTCTATCCCCAAATGTAATCCAGTTAAGTCCAATAAACATTCTGGAAATGTTTGGTGGACCAAAGCTTGTGAATTAGCAGTAAATGATAAACATTTAGCACATGAAATGTTTCTAAAAGATAAATCAGCAAAAAACCACGCTGAACAGAAGGCCAAAAATTAGTGTAACTTGGTTATAGCACAGGCTAAAAGACAGTACTGGTCTTCCTTTTGTATGAATGAAATCTTTTGTCGTAAAGATGCTTCAAAAGTATGGATTAAACTAAATGAGATGAGGAAAGGTGTAAATATTCCATCCTGTCCTATTAATCTTGTAACAAAAGAGTTCCCTTCTGATGTAGAAAAGGCTGAGGCATTTGCCAAGATGTTTTGAAAACAATGCGTTTGGAAGGTCTATAAGCTAAGCACAGAGAATATAGAACACATGAAGAAAGTAAAGCTAAATACACAGATCCCTTACCCGATAACACCCTTTATTTTAATGCTCCAATAACAGTCCAGGAAGTCAAAGATGTAATCCTTTCCCTACTTATTAAGAAAACATCTGTTGGAGATGATGCCATTTCAAATAATATGATAAAACACTTACCGGAAAAATGTATTCTTTTACTACATGAACTTTTTCCTAAATGTTGGCTTGAGGGTGTTACACCTATTCAGTGGAAACTGTCCATCGTTGTGCGTGCGTGCGTGCGTGTGTGTGTGTGTGTGTGTGTGTGTGTGTGTGTGTGTGTGTGTGTGTGTGTGTGTGTGTGTGTGTGTGTGTGTGTGAGTGAGTGAGTGCGTGCCTGCGTGCCTGCGTGCCTGCGTGCGTGCCTGCGTGCCTGCGTGCCTGCGTGCGTGCGTGCGTGGTGTGTGCGTGTGTGTGTGTGTGTGTGTGTGTGTGTGTGTGTGTGTGTGTGTGTGTTTGAGCGTGTGCTCGTACTACATGGTTGCACATGTGGGGGTGTGCATGGGTACAAGATTAACTGTGAGTGTACCAAAAATTTGAGCGAGACATGCACAAGCGATTATTATATCTTAATTTCTTTGACACAGTACATTATTATTCATATTCTGTATGCTGATATGTACAATCATGTTTACTCTTTTTGTAGTTTCTTTTTCAGAGTCTATGCAATCTATATACCGTTGGAAATTGCATGAGATAGAGTGGAGAATGTTAGGAGTCTGGAGACTGATGAACTTTAAATCATTTGAAGTCTTGAACTCTCTCTCTCTCTCTCTCTCTCTCTCTCTCTCTCTCTCTCTCTCTCCTCTCTCTCTCTCTCTCTCTCTCTCTCTCTCTCTCTCTCTCTGGTTAAAACTGTTGAAACTTCCACAAACACGTTTATGCAAGCAGTCATATGAAATGTTGATTATGCAGATGGAATTGGGTAAAGAGAACTGGGCTTATCAGGTTAAAAGAGTTTTGTCGGAACATGGCTTTGGGATTGTGTGGATGTCTCAGGAAGTTGGTAATGAGTGTCAGTTTCTTTCAGAATTTAAAGATAGGCTCATTTGCTCTGGCACTCAGATATGGAAAGTAAAAATAAATATAGCTGGTTCCTTTTCTTTCAAATCCGTCTTTCAGACGGAAAAATATCTTAAAGTAATCACTGATAAATGGCATAGGATTAATTATGCTCGATTTAGGTTAAGAACATTGGGTTTCAATGCTAACAAAAGATGGTTCCAGACTGAGACATCCATACAGTTACCATGTCCATTATGTGGTCATAATGTTGATGATGAAGTTCATTTTCTGTTCCAATGTAAAGCATATGAAACAATACGTAATAAACATAATTTTCTAAGTATACAATCAGCAGAAATACAAGATGTTGTTTCTATTCTGTCATCTGAAAATGAATATGTGATTAAATATGTTGCTAAGTTTATTGCAGAAGCACAAAAATTAAGACAAAGCAAAGTCACCACCAATTGTGTTAGTACGAATTGATATAGTCACTTTAAAGAGCAATGTATTCTCGAATAAGCAGATTTCAAAAAGGTTGATATCTATCATATGTAATTTGATTGGATGGTCGATTCGAAAGTTGTCGTTTGTTATTGCATTTCAGTTTGCTTTTTCCTTTTTTTCTTTGTATGTACTAGGTGATTTGTAACTGTATAGACGCCAATGTTATGATTAGTTTGTTACAAGTGGGTGAATCCTTTCTTTTTGTTAAACGGATTTGTACTGATTACGTATTGTACTTTTTGTTTATTGTTTATATTTGAGTTACCTCCCTTGTCAAAAGGCCTAGTTGGGCAATGGCAATAAATTGTTAAAGCGTTAAAGCGTTAAGCGTCTCTCTCTCTCTCTCCTCTCTCTCTCTCTCTCTCTCTCTCTCTCTCTCTCTCTCTCCTCTCTCTCTCTCTCTCTCTCTCTCTGTCTGTCTCTCTGTCTCTCTGTCGGGGGGGGGGGGGGGGGGCCAATTACGTGATGTGAAGACGAAGACGTATTGAAATCGAGCTGGTGTTTTTGTGATTCAAAACTAGTTTTAAAGTGGCTTTAAATCTTCATTGATTGTATATAGATAGATCAGGAGGATGGGCATATCCGTGCAGTTGTACAGAGCTGTGTGTGGGACATTTGCTGCAGTGTTCGCCTCCTTCATGTCTAAACGGGCAGAATTTAAATCAACTATGAGAAACGCCATTCTGACGTTGAGAAACCGGCGAGACGGTGTCCTGTTAGGACTGACCCTCACCTACTTATTTTGGGGGGGGCTTTTATTACGGTGTGGCGATGTGGAGACCAACCCTGGACCCACCACCCCTGGATCCACTGGCCGCAAGCTGAGGCAGACCAGCTTGGTTGATGGTGCTGGTGGTCGTAGCACCATCACAGGCACAGCATCCAGGAAAACCAGAACGAGGGCTGATGTGACTACCTACACCAACACGCCTACGACCATACACCGTGGCCAGGACTCCTCTTCTACTGGGTCTCCTAAGGAACTGTCCTTCAACACCATGACAGCAAAAATCGAAAAAGTGGAAAACTTGCTGAAAACAACAACTGACAGTTTGAACAATGAGATCAAATTGTTGACAGACAGTGTTGGTGCGTTGAAAGAGGAAATGTGCAGCCTGAAGAAAGACATGGACGTTCTTAGAACTGAAAATGAAGACTTAAAACAGTCAAATACAAAATTGATGGATAGGGTTGAAAAACTAGAAAAGAAATCTGATGATTTAGAAGGAAGGTCCAGACGAAATAATGTCATTTTTCATGGTTTAGAGAAGAGAGCTGATGAGACTGGAGCTGACTGTGAGAGGATTGTAAAAAGTCTTCTCTCAGAAAAAATGGATGTAGCAGATGTGAAATTCGATAGAGTACACAGGATAAACTCTAAACCCAGCTCTCCCATTATTGCTAGGTGTTGTTTTTATCAAGATAAACTTAGCATACTGAAGGCAAAGACTCGGCTGAAGGGCTCAAAGATTTTTGTAGACGATGATTTCTCCCAAGCTGTTAGAGAAATTAGACGCAAACTGACCCCATATGTGACGCTCCACCACGAAATGAGTCGCTTAGCACATTACCCAATTTCGCGCTAGGAGCCTTTAAAGGCAGGTGGGGGTCAAGTTGTCAATTTTGTGATTTTGATTGATTATTAAACTAGATCTGTTTTTTTATCTTATAATGAAATATGAAGGTTTCATTTTGATTCCTTTTGCTTTTAAATGTGTTTTGAAAATACCCAAGCCCTCATTCTGACAACCTGTTACTAAAATAAACTTGCCCGTTTCTCATTTTGTCACATCCTGCAGTCTATCATTTCAATTCGTAATAATGTTGCAGAGAATTGTCCGATTTTCAATCTGTTTTTTGTATTTGATAGCCACTTTATTGCACATTAATAACATGTCAATAACTAAAAATTGACCTCATGTGCACTCCGTCTCATTATGTGGTGGAGCGTCACATATTTGAAGAGTGCCCGAGCAGAAGGAAAGAATGTGAGAATGATCTTTGATCATTTGATCATTGATGGTGAAAAGGTGACCCTCAATGATCTCGAAAGAAACAAATAGCTTGTTGGCCGGCCCATACACACATCTGTCTGTAGAGGTAATTCACAGGGGGGTAGGAAAAGTAAACTTACACCGGGCGTAAAGTCTCAGTTAGATAGGACTAGACCTAGACCTACTCCAAAGGAGCTTTGTGCTGTAACCAGCAAGAGGGGGCTTTGTGCTGTAACCAGCAAGACGGGACCTGGCTTTGCTGGGCGAGGAGACAAAGACCGAAGTAGGCTAGCCCTAAACCTAACCCTACATAGGCCGAATGATGTGTCATCTGGCTTTAGACCATGCTTAAATGAAGAGTCCTCTTTAAATAATGATTTTGGTACAGTTGATAGCATTAATTTGATGTCTTGTCATATTAATGGAAGTAGTGAAAATGTGAGTTTAGATGATGTAGTAGATAAACTAGAGTGTGGCAATACAAATCAAGCAAACAAAACTTTTTCATTTTTGTCCTGGAACGTAAATGGATTATTTTCAAAACTGGCCGATGGAGATTTTGTATCTTATGTGCGTAGCTTTGATTTTATTTGTCTGACAGAAACGTTTTTGGAAAATATCCAGCCAGATGCTTTTAGTGGCTATAAAGCCTTCTGTAAGGCGGCAACTAAAGTTAGCCATCAAGGGAGACGATCAGGGGGAGTAGTTTGTTTGATTAAGAATGAGTTATCTGCTCTTGTAAAATATTTAGATGTTCCATACCCTAACATTTGTACTTTTCTCTGTGACAAATCTTTATTGTGTACCTCAAGAAATGTTTTGCTTGTATGTGTGTATATCCCACCTGAAGGCTCTCCTTTTTATAGCATGTTTGATAATGATAGTGGGATTGCTATGTTGGAAGAATATTTAGCTGATTGTGTGGTTGCTTTGGATGAAGTTGATATAATATTGTGTGGAGATTTAAACAGTAGGACATCAAACTTTTCTTGCCATCATGTGGCAGATGATTTTATCTCAGAGCTCCAAAGCAAAGCATGTCTCTTAGTGGTAATCGTTATTCTGAAGATTCTGTTATAAATAATTATGGTAAATTATTATTGAATATGTGTACTACATTTAGTTTACAAATTCTGAATGGTGTATGTAATGGTGATCAGCAGGGACGCTATACATACATTTCTGATGGAGGATGCAGTGTTAATGATTATTTTTTAGTGTCAGATGATTTGTTCTCTCAGATTTTTGTCTCATGTCGTTTGTTTGTTGCTGAACGTTCTGATTCAGATCACCTTCCTGTGGAATTACATATTAATCCATTGTATAAAACTTATGTAATAGCCGAAGAGCCATCTGTTGTGGAAAAGTTTGTGTGGGATGAAAACAAACTCTCAGCTTATAAAGATAATCTTTGTGAGGAAGACATGTGTGTAACTTTTTCAAATGCCTTACAGATGATTGATGAGAATATTAATGAAGCTCTAGATTTGTTCAATAGTTGTATAAAGTCCAGTGCTGAATGTATGAAGAAACAGGTACACGTAAAAAAAGGTTTATCAAATGCAACATGGTTTGATAATGAATGTAAAAGTATGAAGTACAGGGTAAGAAAATTATTAAAGACTTACCGGAAAACGTTAAAGAACGAAGACAGAAACTTGTACTGTGTTTTAAGAAGGGAATATAAATACATGCTAGAAAGGAAAAGGAAACAGTATAATATGATATTACTTGCAGACATGGTGTCTTCAATCTCTTCTCAAGTCCAGTTCTGGAAAAGTGTTAAGAAGGCGTCATTTAGAAATAGTCAGCCAAAGAATAGTATATCAGTTGACAGTTGGTTTCAACATTTCAAAACCCTGTTGGAGAAAGACTCATCAGACAACTCCATGAATACTAATGTTGACTATGATGAAAGTGAGGAAGATTTTGATCGTCCAATATCTAAAGGTGAAATATATTGGGCACTTAGAAAACTAAAAAATGATAAAGCAGCAGGTCCTGATCAAATCATCGGAGAATTGCTG
>CM060346.1:625100-635100 GCA_030674155.1 Stramonita haemastoma
GCAGGACACCCCCAGCCCAGACCCGAATCGACGCCATGTTCCGTCTTCCGCAGCCTGCCCCTGCCTCAGTGACAGATGCTGATCACCATCCAGAGGTGACAGGTCAGGCAGAGGATGCCTGTCTCTCAGCCTCAGACGCCGATGACGAGGAGGTCAATGAAGATACCAGCTAGGAGACTGGCCGGCCCCAGGCAGCACCACATGTATCCTTTTGGGTGTATAGCACAGCTGGGCTGACAAGTAAACTGAGTGAACATGTCTGGGTTGAATATATTCCTAAACTTGATGTTGCTACATTCACATAAACTCATTAAATTGTGATATATATAATGCATTTTCTGGATTCAAAACGTTTCTATGCGCAAATGTATGTGTGTATGCAAAGTACGTTGGAATATGTGAGGTCGTGTTTTGCCTGAAATTAATTGTTTACTGTCTCTAAGTAAGATGGAATGTAGGAGATCATGTTTACCCTCAAATGAATTCTTTTGACAGACACTGACTTGATATGTTTAATCGATCATTTCTTTAATAGAAGGGTTTTGTGGGGTGTTTCGTCATACTATGTTAATTGGTCTGTTTAGATAAGGATTGAATTCTGAAGATGTTCTGCTCTTCTCTTCTCTCCTCTCTCATCTCTCTCTCTCTCTCTCTCTCTTCTCTCTCTCTCTCTCTCTCTCTCTCTCTCTCTCTCTCTCTCTCTCTCTCTCTCTTCTCTCTCTCTCAATTTGAAAATTTATGTTACACAAATTTATCTGAACTTGTTTTTCCCCCTTGTCTACAGGGCTGTAATGATGTATGACAATAGAAACTGTCTTGTCCACGCTTGTTCAGTGTTCAGTGTCATGTATGTCATCTGTCTCTCCTCTCTGTCTCTCTCTCGTCTCTGTCTCTCGTCTTCTGTCTGTCTGTCTGCTGTCTGTCTGTCTGTCTCTGTCTGTCTGTCTGTCTGTCTGTCTTCTGTCTGTCTGTCTGTCTCTCTCTCTCTCTCTCTCTCTCTCTCTCTCTCTCTCTCTCTCTCTCTCTCTCTCTCTCTCTCTCGCTCTCTCTCCTTTTTTCACTTTTTTATGTATACTCTGCAAGTTGGAATGTATAAGATCGAGTTTTTCCTGAAATTCATTTTTTTGACAAATATTGACAAGATATGTTTCATTGATCCAGACTTCAACGGATATGATGCATCCACTCCTACACAAGATCTGGGAGCAAGAGAGTGTGCCAGAAGACTGGAAGAAAGGCTACCTCGTGAAACTGCCAAAGGAAGGGAACCTGTCATCCTGCAACAACTGGAGAGGAATCATGCTGCTGTCTATCCCAGGGAAAGTGCTGACGAAAATAGTCTTAGAAAGAGTGAAGACGGCACTAGACAAGACACTCAGGGATGAACAGGCAGGATTCCAACAAGACAGATCATGCACAGATCAGATCGCCACAATGCGCATCATCATCGAGCAGTCCCTGGAGTGGCAGACCGCCTTGTATTCAGTCTTTGTCGACATCCAAAAAGGCATTTGACAGCGTCGACAGAGATGTCATCTGGAAACTGATGCACCACTATGGCTTCCCACCAAAGTTCATCACCATCATCCAACAGCTCTATGAAGATGCCACCTGTCAAGTCATCCATGATGGAAATTGACGGAGCCCTTCTCCGTACGAACCGGCGTTTGCCAGGGCTGTCTGTTGTCGCCAATCTTCTTCCTGTTGGTGGTTGACTGGATAATGCGATAGGCCACAGCAGGCAGGAGAACTGGCATATAGTGGACCTTCACAAGGCTGCTGGATGACCTGGACTTTGCAGATGACATAAGCTTTCTCTCCCACAGGCACCAAGACGCACAAGAGAAGATATGTCATGTTGCGGAAGAAGCTGAACAGATCTGAAAAGAGTTTGTTGTCCGTCTCAGCTTTCCATTTCTCCTGCCAGAGGGAGTGCGCATATTGTTCGCTTCTTGGTTTCAGATCTGTGAATGGCACCGTGGACCCAGAAACTTCCTGCTCCGTGGAACACCTGGCGAGTCGGTCAACCGTTTCGTTGCCCGAATGCCCACGTGCCGTGCCGGGATCCACACCAAAACCACGTCACACCCGTCCTGTCTGAAGGAAGTATACAGTTCATAGAAATCCTGAATCCCAGGGTGGTTTATATTCCTACAAGCGATAGCCTCCAGAGCAGAGAGCGAGTCGCACAGACCAAGAAGTCTTTCTTTCCCGATCGCCGGATCAGTTGCAGGGACAAGACAAGAGCGCCCAGTTCGGCCGTGTACACCGAGGTATCCGAAGGCAGGTGCTCCGAAAGCGCTGACTCCTTAATGGCGGGACAATAGGCGGCGTAGGCCACCCCCTCCTCCGACTTGGACCCATCCGTAAAAACCCTGGTGTAGGACAGATACGACGTAAAGAGTTCTCGGAAAAAAAAAACCTGTACGCCGTGGAACTGGTGACATCTTTCCTGTGAGTGGCAAGATTGAAACAGACAGCCAGCATTTCCACCATCCACATAGGCGTCTCAGGGAACTTGGGAAGGTCGCAGATGACACCTAAATCAATACCCGCCTCCCGGAGATGGGGAAGGATCCGAATGCCCAGAGGCGGGGTGGCAGAGGGCGATTTCTCGAACTTGGCCTGAAACCGGGGTTAAGAACACAATCGTAAGCCGGGTTGTTATACTTCGAATGGAGCTTCATGTAGTAATTGAGAGTCAGTCTCAGACAGCGGTTTTTTCAGAGAGGGTTCTCCCGCTTTGGGCTTTTCCCGTCTGATATGACTGAAAGTGGTGTAGTTTGTCTGTAAGGACAAGGTCGTTTTAAGGAATCTGGTTTTGGTTTTATCTCATTTTATGTGTGATCGATGTGGATTTTCCCGCAACGTGGTGGCCGTCCTGGGCTGACCCTTATGGTTGACCAGGGCGTCGATACAAGCAAGGGCAGTCAAGATGATTTTATACCCCGTTTTAAACTGTACATAGTTGCACACTTAACTTTTAAAACGTGTTTTAAAATATGACGAGGTGACAGCCCCAATATGGCCTGTGCGGTGGATGGGGCTCTAAGCATATCATTTGATTGGACTGGTGTGTGTGTGTGTGTGTGTGTGTGTGTGTGTGTGTGTGTGTGTGTGTGTGTGTGTGTGTGCGTGTGTGTGTGTGTGTGTGTGTGCGCGCGCGCCATGTGTTATGTGTGTGTGTGTGTGTGCGCGCTCGTCGTGTGTGTGGTTGTGTGTGTGTGTGTGTGTGTGTGTGTGTGTGTGTGTGTTGTGTGTGTGTGTGTGTGTGAGCGTTTATGTTATCTGTTTAATTATTTATTTATTTGTTCATTTATTCTTTTATACCGAGGATAATAGAACAAACACTCATATGCCTTATTACATCCAGTCCCCGTGTGTTTGCAGTTTTGTAAATCTTGTAATCAGTTCCCACCAGCACACAATGGCCTACTCTTACGAAAAGCGGAATATGATTTAACGTGTGTGCAAGATGTTTTGTGTGCTTTCGTAAACAGGGCCTTGGTTTACAGTCTTAATTGAAATATTCTTATGAGAAGTGGGGTCACCACTTATGTTAACTCCAGTAGAAAAAGCTCAGTGGAAATCGAACCCGTGTGTGTGTGTGTGTGTGTGTGTGTGTGTGTGTGTGTGTGTGTGTGTGTGTGTGTGTGTGTGTGTGTGTGTGTGTGTGTGTGGTTGTGTGTGTACGTGTGTGTACGTGTGTGTACGTGCGTGCGTGCGTACGTGTGTGCGTGTGTGTGTGTGCGTGTGTGCGCGCGCGCGTGCGTGTAGTAGTAAGTAAGTAATGTAAGTAAGTAAGTAAGTAGTAAGTAAGTAAGTAAGTAAGTAAGTAAGTAAGTAAGTATGTGCAATGATTAATTTAAGCACTCACTTATCAGCGATCGGATCTTCATGCCCATTACAGATCCCGCCTTCATACAGTCACATCACAAACAAACTGCGTTTTAGAAAGAATACCTTTTATTAGTAAAACAGAAGCAAAAAAAAGTAACAAGAAAAATGTGTACACATCAAGAAAATTCAGTGAAAAGCGTATTTAAAACATTTGGGTTTATACAAACATAGCTTCTAAAATCTTACTACAGTTCGAAAGCCTGGCAAAGTATAATCAAAAGTTCAAATACTAATACTAATACCAACGCATTTTTCATGAACCACAAAAACCATGCAAAAACGTTTTTTTACAAGCATGATTCGAAATGCAGTACACATTTTGAGAGCTTCATGCCAAATCAAGATGTAGTAGTAGTAGTCGTAGCAACCCATTAGTCTTGCATTTGCCTTGCAGTTTGCCCTAGTCTTTAGAGCACAAAGCCTGGTTAGGTAAGTATGGAGGGCAAGCTGTTACCCATGCAGCAGACCCCCCTCTCCACGCCACTGGAATGATCTATTGGAAAAGCAATGACCGAAATAAATGGTTCCAGTGCCGTCGTGGAGCCATCAGAACGTTGCCATATACAGCCCCAAACCGCTCTGGGATTTCAACTCCCCGATTTTTTCTCAGGGATGGTGTTTAAACACGACACCTGTGTGCATGCTGATTTTTTAATAATTTGTTGGGGGTATAATTTTGTCATCGGCTCCTACCAGCACACAATGGTCTCTCTTCCGAAAGGTGGTACGGGGTTTTAACGTGTGCACAAGACGTTCTGTGTGCGTTCACACATGGGGCTTGGTTTATAGTCTCCTCCGAATGACTTTGACATTTAGTTCAATTTTTTCGTCAAACTGGGAAGAAGGGGCGAGGCTGGGTACCAACCCAGAACCACACAATTTACTTGTTGGCAGGCGAACTCTTAACAATCCTGCCACCTTCCTTCCTCAAGAAGAATATGGCTCATTATTTCTACAGTGAATAAGCTTCGGAACAAACATAAAAAATGAAATACTATTAAGAACAGTCAGCTTCCCTCATTTTCTGCTCCTCTCAGCAGCTAATTATTTCAACCTAT
Organism: Stramonita haemastoma; assembly: GCA_030674155.1. Classification (NCBI taxonomy): domain Eukaryota; kingdom Metazoa; phylum Mollusca; class Gastropoda; order Neogastropoda; family Muricidae; genus Stramonita; species Stramonita haemastoma. The sequence goes on from CM060346.1 coordinate 630,059, forward strand.
CCCAACCCAGATGGGGCCAGCTGGTGCTAATTATCGCAGGAACTGATCACACTTGGACTAGGTAAAAGGAAGTGGCACGCTAAATTCAGCACACTAGACTGAGTGTTATTGAATTTGTGTGTTGTGTATATATTTATTAGCTTTGCAATCTACCCCCCTACCCCCTCCCTGGATTTTGATGTTTGCATTTGTTCAAGGCTGTATGACTTACACAACGTGAAACAGCAGGTGATATAGATTAAGAGTTCTTAAAACATAAGTTTTTTACAGGCACAACTTCTCAAATGTTGCATCTGTTATAAAACTTGTCAAAAAATCATCAAAATTTTACCTAGAAAAAAAATGTACATATTCATTTCATTTCTTGGGCATCATTATAATCCATGTCAAACATACAAGTTAAAAGCATTTCCAAATTGAATGATTTGATAGCGACCTATTAGTATAAAGAACAAGGCTTGCAGATTCCTGGGATTTGGGGACTGATCCTCGTCCATAGTGTGGGCATTACTGTGGTCAGTGTTTTGTGTGAAGTAGAGTGTGTTTTTTTAAATTTCCTTTTTGGATGAACTTCTTTCCACAAAAGGCGCAAGTATATGGTTTTTCTCCTGTGTGGGTTCTAATGTGGCGAGTTAAATGTTTTTCCTGATAAACTTCATATGACAATATGTGCACTTGTGTGGTTTTCTCCTGTGTGGGTTCTAATATGCTGAGTTAAGCTACCTTTTTGGGTAAAAGTCATATGACAATATGTGCACTTGTGTGGCTTTTCTCCTGTGTGGGTTCTAATGTGGTTAGTTAATTGTTGTTTTCTGGTAAACTTCATATGACAATATGTGCACTTGTGTGGCTTTTCTCTTGTGTGGGTTCTAATGTGGTCAGTTAAGTGTTGTTTTCTGGTAAACTTCATATGACAATACGTGCACTTGTGTGGCTTTTCTCCTGTGTGGGTTCTAATGTGGTTAGTTAAGTCTTGTTTTCTGGTAAACTTCATATTACAATATGTGCACTTGTGTGGCTTTTCTCCTGTGTGGATTCGAATGTGGCAGGTTAAACTACTTTTCTGGGTAAAAGTCTTGCCACAATATAAGCATTTGTAAGGCTTCTGTTTTGTGTGAGTTCGAATGTGGCACGCTAAATTACTTTTATCAGTAAACATCTGATCACATTGTGTGCACTTGTGAGGCTTTTCTTGTGTGTGGGGTCGAATGTGGCAAGCTAAATGTTGTTTCTGGCTAAATGTGTTTTTGCAATATATGCAGTTGTATGTCTTTCTCTAGAGTGGATTTGCATATGTCTTCTTAAGTTTATTTTGTTTTGTATGACTTTTCACAATGTGAACATGTGTATGGCTTTCTCCTGTGTGGAATGGCATGTGCTGTTCTAGCTGGCTTTTATTATCAAACGTTTTTCCACAATACTCACAGAGGTAAGATTTTTTCTTTGTACAAACTATCATGTCTCCTTCTGTAGCAGTCTGTTTCCTCTGAGTGTGTCACAGTAGCATCTTTCACCTCACCTAAGTTATCAGGTATAAAGTCATCTTTGTTTGCCAGGTTTTGATACTGTGTAGTTATTTTGCACCTGTCCTCTTTCTTTGTCTTTCGACATTTGTCTTTTTTCAAAGGTGCATTTAGCTGACTTGCTATTTGTTATTGTTTCATCACTGTTGTGTGAAGCTTGGTTACAATCCTTTTGTTGTGTATTTGTGTTGTTGCTGTTTGCAGTGCTTTGTTCATTCAATGTTTGCTCACAGTCCGTGTACTTGTAAGCCTTGCTCCCCGTATGAGTTCGTCTGTGACTATGTAAATTAGATTTTAACAGGAAAACCTTTCCAAATTCATTGCACTTAAATGTGTTTTCTTTTATGTGAGTTTTCCTGTGTCTGTCAAAATGACTTTTTCTTCTAAAGCTTCTTCCACTGTCTGTGCATGTATATGTCTTTTGACCTGTATGAATTTGCTTGTGTTCTTTTAACCTATGGTTAGTAGTGAACACTTTTCCACAGACATCACACAAGTATGTGTTTTGTTTTCTATGCTTTCCCATAGGGCTGTTGACAGCAGTGTTTTGTTCAGTGCCTTCTCCACTGTCAGGTATTGTTTCCAGGTTTACCTGCCTTCTACAGTCTGATGTCTGACTAGAAGCTGCACACTTTTCACAGAGGTATGGTTTAAATTCTGTGCAACCTGAAAGATGCTTTTTCACACAAAAGTTACAGATGAAAACCTCACCACACTTTATGCATGTGCATTGATTGTCTTGAGTTTGTCCAATTCCTGCTGCCTTCCTTTCAGGTGTGTCACAGTTGTCTTTTGTGATGTGACCATACTCGTTCTGCTGTGTCTGGATATGTCTTTCCTGATTTCATTTGCAATCTGTAAGAATGTCTCTATATTATTCTTCAGCTCTTCAACACCACACCTGTCCATAACACCAGTGGACAACAGGGATTTGTGAACACGTACAGTGAAGTCACACGTGTCCTTGATCAGTTTGACTTCACCTGGGAAAGAAACACCTGTACCAAGGATCCCATATTCAGCAGCAACAGTTACAACTTTATACCATGAATATCTGCAGTGTCGTTACAGTTACATGTACAGCCAGTGGGAACATTTCCAATACCCTCTGCTTTAGTGAACCAGTACCCAATGGCTCCATGCCTGCACTGAATGTTCTGATAGTGTAGAGTTGTCTGTTCTGGGAATCCAATTGTCTCAGGCAGGTGTTGGACATGTTCATGTTCAGTCACAGTATCTGTGTTGACAGCTGTGTTGGTCTGTGCTGAAGAGTCCTCTGTCTTGATGTTGGCTTTCCTGGGTTGCCCTGGGTCATGTTGGAGTTCTGAAGTCATCTGTAACAACAACAACAACAACAACAACAACAACAACAACAACAACAACAATCACAACAACAGGTCATGAAAGTTGCTAGAATGAAGGTGACAGCTGTGTTTAGTTCTATACGTGTTACTGTTCTTCTAACTGCTATGTGTTTGAGCGCTACTAATATTCAAGGAGTTGAGTTTGTTTTCTATCTCTCTTTTATAGTTTTATCACTAAATGCTAAAGCAGTTATGGCAATTAGCAGAACACTTGTGTATCTTTTTGTCTTTTGTCCACATGTATGTGTTTCCTTTCCTCTTAGATAAATCATCAGATGAGAAAACAGTAAACAGTGAATATTAGCAACACTTACTAGAAAAATGTGTATCCTTTTTCTGTGTATCTTCAGCAAGGAAATGCTTATAAGAGGTTGCACATTTCAATCCCCCCCCCCCCCCCTCCTTGTGTGTTTTGAAATATCTACCCCACAGCAGTCAGTTTCCACCACATTCAGTGCCTTTCAACTGCTATTTATTTCATCCCATCTCAACCCAGCTGGGGCCAGCCTGTGCTCATTATAGCACGAACTGACCATATATGGACTAGGTGAAAGGAAGGGGCATGCTAAACTTAGCACCCTGCACAGAAGGATATTGAATTTGTGCCTATGCCCCCCCCCCCCCCCCCCTTCCTACCCTCACTTTATTTCACTGCATCTCTATATCAACAGCCACTGCCTGTCATTAATAAAAGACAATTCTTTGAAAGACTTGAAACTATTCAAACTACAAAGAATAAGACAACTTTCCAACTTTCCGGGGACAAATGCAATTACAACTGGTTTAATTTGTAATGTGTCAAAGTCTTTATTTACATATAATGCATGTAGCAATGCTTAGATGGGAGTCCATACCCATTTTCAATTTTGTTTTTACAAAATTCAAACACTCATACCCATGCATTTCTTTTTTTTAGTCCACACCCACACACAAACACCCCACCCCCACACATTCATCCCACACCCCCTCCCATACACCTACACATATCTCCCCTGCCCCCCCCCCCTCCCACACACACACATAGACACACATAATTAGAGAGAGAGAGAGAGAGAGAGAGAGAGAGAGAGAGAGAGAGAGAGAGAGAAGAGAGAGAGAGAGAGAGAGAGAGAGAGAGAGAGAATCCTTTTGATTTGTAAAAAAAAAAAAAAAAAAAAACCCCAATTATATGTTTTTCTTCAAAGTTTGCTTATCAAGTTTGACATACTTAACATACAGACTAGATGGGAATCTGAAGTATCTTCTCTTCATCTTTCTTCCTCTACCACTTCCACTCACACACAAGGCAGATAACATAGTTCAGGGCATCATAAATGACTAGAAAATATACATGCTTGAAGAAAACTACATGTACAAATCAAAGACAAAGACAGAGAAACAGGTAAGAAATAAAAGAGTTACCTTGTCCATATTTTTACAATGACATTCATCCACAAACTGACAGTGGACCACACACCCAGCTCTCAAAGTTATCTGAACTGTGCTCAGACATCTGTAGAGCCATGGCTGTGCTTAGTGTTCTATGACAATGAACAGAATGCATGTGCTGCACTGTTTTTTTATAAAAAAAATGAACATTGAGTTTGATCGAGGTGAGGGTAAAAGAACTTGAGAAAAAGTTAGAATAATTTGTTTCCTCTTTTACAGGCTTCACAAAAATGTTTGTGGATAGCTGTTATTGTCATTATGTTTGATATTGTATTACCTTTATCTGTTTGTCTGGCAAGCTAGCTAACAGACTATCTGTTTGTCTGGGGGTTGTTTGCCTTTTTTTTGGGGGGGGAAGGGGGTTGCTGCCTCATCTTCTGTGATGTCCCTGTCTTGCTGTTCCCATGCGCTCATTTCAATCTCCCCACCCCAGCCATACCCAGATTCGTTATGTCTCATCCTCAGAGTCAGGAGTCCACAGGGATGCATCAATATTAGTTTGCTGTGGGGCCACCAGCCAGAGGGGACCTGCACTGCTGCTGGGTCACTTTGGTGGTGTTCAGTGGTGCCTGTTCTGAGCTAACATATGCAGGACACCACCTACTAAGCCCCCTACTCACGACAGTATTAGCTCACTGGCGGAGCCAGACTGAGTGAGTCATCCACCTGAGGTTGTGACCAACACGTCTCTCCAATGACCACACCCCAAACCTCCAACCCCAAAGGC
>CM060346.1:640100-655100 GCA_030674155.1 Stramonita haemastoma
CCCGGCACAGAAATGTCTGCAGTCCTATGTTGGATTTCAAAGTGCACTTTCGTCCTCTAAATCAGGACAGTATTTTTTGTTTGTAGTTTTTTTGTTTAGTTTTTTGTAATGTTTGCTTGTTGTATGTATTTTACTCACATGTGTGTTACGCCCTTTCGGATTTCTTTAAAATTCATCGATATTAACACAATTTGTGAAAATCTCATGTTTGAATATTTTATGGGGCGTTAGATCTTAATATTGTTGATTTTTTTTAAACGGTACCGGCTTTTTTTTTGATGCTATTTTTTTTTGTTAATTCTTAATATTGTTTTATATTAAGACAGATTTGTGAAAGTGTTGTGATACATATATATATATATATATATAATATATATATATATATATATATATATATATATATATATATATATATATATAATTGTTTGGGCTTTGGCTGCTATATTTACTGCTTTCATATCTCTATTTCAATCTATTTGATTTACTTCATTATAATCAGTGTATCCGTCTTGACATTTATGTTTGGGTCAGTTGGGGATTATGCGTTTATTGAATACACATCTATCCCTTTTGTTAAAATAATTATCAATGTATGAGGTTCGGGACTAAGAGGTTGAATGTATATCTAGATCTCCTTTCTTTAAATCAAAGGTAGAGGTTTTGTTGTTGGTGGTGGTTTTTTATGGGGGAGGGCGTTGCTGTTATTTTTTAAAATCTGTCTTATTTTGTTTTGGTTTTTGGTTTTGTTTGTTATGTTTGTTTTGATAGTCCCTAATCGTGACAATCAAATAATTATATCCATAGCTTCAAATAATCTGGGAGCTATAGTATCAGATGAAGGATCAAAACCTGAAATTCTCTCCAGGATAGCCCAGACCACAGCTGCAATAGCAAAACTTAAGTCCTCTGGAATGACAAGAACATCGCCATCAGCTTCAAGATCAGACTGATCCGTTCCCTGATCCGGTCCATGTTTTTGTACCCATGTGAAACATGGAGCATAACAGCAGACATTGAAAGAGGATATAGGCAATGGAAATGAGATGCTTTCGCAAACTCTTAGGCATTTAAAACAGAGAGCCCATCACTAATGAGGAAATTAAAACTATAATAAAGAATATCATCCGTCCATATGAAGAATTCCTAACTACAGTAAAAAGAAACGCAAGCTAAAGTGGTATGGACACGTCACATGATAATAATAATAATAATAATAATAATACATGGAATTTATATAGCGGTATATCTTGTAAAAACAAATCAAAGCGCTTGCACTCGACCCTCACAACAAACAACCAATGACAATAAATAATTCTAGCAAAATCATCTGGACTGGCCAAGACTGACCTACAGGGAAAAGTAAGGGGAGGGAGACGAAGAGGCAGACAGAGGAAACGATGGGAAGACAACATCAGAGAGTGGACAGGCCTTGGGTGGAGCGATCTACTATGAAGGGCGGAAGACCGTGGGGAGTGGAGGAAGCTGGTTGCAAAATCTTCAGGAGTGCCCCGAAGGTCGAGGGGACTACGGGACAGGTGAAGGTGAAAATGAATTAAACTATATTGTTATAATATGCATAATTAGATAACGTTTTTCAATGCTCTTCTATAGTAACACGCGAACACATTTTAATGACATAAAACAAATTACCAAAACAGGTGGTATGATAAAAAAATATTGCGGACAGTTAAAAACCAAACCAAAAACAAACAACAAAAACCGCAGCCTTTCCTATGCCTCAGAGTGTTCCCTCCCTTTTCTACCTGAGCTCTGTATCGCCATTGCCTGCCCCTCCCCCCTTTTTTTTTTTTCTTCCACCCCCCCCCCCCTCTCTCTCTCTCTCTCTGTCTGTCTGTCTGTCTGTCTGTCTGTCTCTCTCTCTCCTCTCTCTCTCTCTCTCTTCCTCTCTCTCTCTCTCTCTCTCTCTCATCTCTCTCTCTCTCTCTCTCTCTCTCTCTCTCTCTTGTGACTTGTGTTATTAGTACTAAACGGCGGTGCTTTTTCGGAACAATCTAGATTGTGAATGCATTCAGTGACAGTTTTGGATGATTACGATTGTGAATGCATCTAGATTGTAAATGCATTTAGTGACACCTGTGCTATAACTCCTGTGCTATTTAGTGACAGTTTTGGAACGTCTAGATTTTGTGAATGCATCTAGATTGTGAATGCCTTTAGTGACTCTTGTGCTGTGTTTTGCAAACCTACAAACTGAAGGTTATCCAAGTTAGGGGATGTGTTTTGTGATTCCCATGCTGTGTTTTGCAAACCTGCAAACTGAATTATTCTGAAGTTATTCACAACCGTGGATGTGTTTACTGACTTCTGTGCTGTGTTGTGCTAACCTTCAAATTGAACAGTCTAATTTTAAAATGGACAAAAACAGATGGAAGGGACACAACAGTGGATTAAAAAAATAATAATAATAAAAAATTATGGTACTTTTTTTTTTCTCTCCCTTGGATATTGGAAAACAGCATAAACATTTCTCTGCGTGTTGTGTTTCCTGTAGAAAGTGTTCCAGAAGACTGATTTGATTACCTAACAATATTCCTTGACCAGAGGATATTGTATATACCTGATAACTGTTTTAGGATATAATATATCTCAACTGGTAACAGTTAAAGCAAGGCTTTTATTAGTACTATATTTGCTCCTTTTCATTTGTGCAGCAAAAACTGATATAGTTTTTGTATTGCATATTCACTTATTATCCATTCCATTGTATTTACCTGATCAGTTTAAGTTGATAGATATTGTTTCCTCAAACCGTTTTAGAATCATTTGTGGTTTTAGTGATCATTATTATTATTTTTTTATTATTTTTTCTTCTTCTCCTTCTTCTTCTCTACCTTTTCAGCAACATGGCTCCCTGTCTGAAAACCTGGCCACAAAAAGATGGACTACGTATTGGTCATTTAAACATTAACAGCATTTTAAACAAGCTAGCTGATGTACATAGTATCCTACACAACTCAAATAAACCATTTCATTTATTTGGATTTACAGAATCCAGACTTTCCAGTTTTGTATCTGATAAAGAAATCCAAATACCTGGGTTTACAGCAATCCGTAAAGACCCCTCTTCCTCCAAAACAACAGGAATAGTTGTATATATAAATGAATCCATAAACTTTAAAACGTATTCACCATCTTGAAACCCAACAAGTAGAGTCTCTATGGCTAGAAATACAACTCAAACGAAGTAAACCCATTATTGTCGGATTTATATACAGAAATCCCTCTGAGAAAATTGATTGGGTTGATAGATTTTCCATAATGATGGATGCAGCATCTTTGGATGCTAAAGAACTTTTACTATTTGGAGATTTTAACATGAATCTACTTAAACCCCACCCTTTGTGGATAAACAAATTAAATTCCTATAATCTCTCGCAAATTATTGACACACCAACGCGCTTAACCTCCTCCAGTGCAACTCTCATTGACCATGTATATGTAATTAATAAGCAAAATATCAAAGAAATATGTGTTCCTAACTGTGGCTGCAGTGATCACCTTCCTATCTGCTTCACATGGAACAAAAAAGGAATAAAAATTCCCATAGCTGGTCACAAGGAAGTCACTTATAGATCATTTGTTAAATTTGATGAAAATAAATTTCTTGCTGACTTGCTAAATTCCGCAATTAATCATGTTTACAACTTTACAGACCCAGAGAAAGCCATATATTTTTGGCTAGAAACATTTAACTCAGTCTATGATAAACATGCTCCTTTCAAAACCCGAAGAGTGAAGCATGCAACACAACCTAAATGGATGACAACTGAGATTTTAACTCTTTCATTCCCCAATTTACACTTGCTATTGCTTCCCTTTATTCCGAGCTTCCTCTTGTCTGTTTCTTCCCTTCATTCCCGGATTTACAGACCAAAACACTTAGCATAATGGGGTACTTACTTTACAGACTTAAGGCAGTAGCCCATATTATATGAATCAAAGAATGTCATATATCATTGTGTAGAAAATTGATGCGAGATGGTGTTGGTGACCATGTTGACACTTCACAGTAACATGACAGGTGACACAGGTGTAAAACAGGTAAGTTGACAGTAAAAAACAGGTATGGCATCATGCACTCCATGCAGATCAGTATTTTTCTAGCCAGTTGCATGTTTCGTGCTTGTACTCACCAACTGATGCCTCATGTACATCCCCTTGCATTGTTTATGTGAATACTCCATGAGAACTGTCTCCATTGTCACCATGATTGTCCCCAACACATCAACAGTTTATTCTCTTTTTTGTAGACTGTGTATGACTACCACACACCAATAAAGAGAGCAAGCTCCACACTATTTTGCACACTTTTTATATACAGATAGTATTTACATGTTCTCTAATTACATATGTCTGCCCTTCTGTCCAAGTATCACATGATATGTCACACACAGGTGACACATGTATAATACACCTTGATCAGAATCCGAATTCTCTCCACCTTCCATTTTCACAGCCAAGAAATAAGCCACATCTTCACACACACTCTTACACTCATTCTAAAACCAACTAATTTCTCAAGCGACTACTTTCTCACTGAGTGGGGGGGGGGGGGGGGGGGGGGGGGGGGGGGGGGGGGGGTGGAGGGGAGGTGGGGGGTAGAGAGGGGGTGAAGCTGGAAGACCAATGCTGGAACTGCATTCCATTCACAGCTGCTACTACATAGACTGGGTAGTGGCTGAAGGGGCAAGATGCTGACAGGTCAAGATTAATGAGGGAGAGGGGGAGGGGAGGAGGAAGGGAAGCTGCCCAGCCTGGAATTTCTTACATAAACAAAGACCCGTTAGTGGCTGACAACTGATAAGCAACTAACGGGAAGAACAGAGCGCTCCCTGCTGAGCCCGGTTTACCGGGCTGTGGGAAGGAAGGGTGTTTGTTAGTGGAGACGGTATACCGGGCGATGGGAAGGACAGGAAGAAAAGTCTGCAGACCGGTAAACCGGGCTGTGGGAATGAAAGAATTAAAAGAAACTTATTTAAGAGATGATCTATTAAAAAGCAGGAAAAATAGGAGAATTTTAAAGAACAAAGAAACAAAGTAAACTCATTAAAATGTAAAGCCAAACAAAAATATTTCCAAAATCTTGCCTCATCAAAACACAATCCTAAAGCTGTTTGGCAGGCTATCAATCAATTAACCAATAAATATCCAACTCAACCCATTGCTAATTAAATTTCCCCAGATGATCTCAACATTTATTTTACCACCATAGCTGAAACAGTTATAAAACAAGATGAGACAGAATTAAACTCCTTAGAAGAGCTAAAAAGCTTTTGCTCATCAAAAAACATTAAATCAAAATTAAAAATCCCTTTCATAAGTGTTTCTGAAGTGTTCAGATATCTAAATAGCTTGAAACAAAATAGTAGTAGAGGACCAGATGGTATTGACAGTAAAATTCTCAAGTTAGCAGCTCCAATCATCTCTGACACATTAACTTATATTTATAATTTATGCATTGAAAAATGCTATTTTCCAACACAGTTTAAAATAGCTAAAGTAATTCCTCTCTTTAAAAGTGGAGACCATTCAAAGTCTTGTAATTACAGACCTATTTCTAATTTATCAATACTATCAAAACCGTTGGAAAAACACATTCATAGACACATTTATCACCATCTTTAGATTCACAATCTTTTAAACAAGAATCAATCGGGTTTCAGAAAAAGTCATTCTTGTCACACTGCTCTTACGAACCTAGTTGAAAGTTGGCTAACTAATTTAAATGATAACAGGTTCTGTGGTGCCCTTTTTGTTGATTTTGGAAAAGCTTTTGATGTAATTGATCATAAGCTTTTATGTAAGAAGCTGTCATTGTATGGGATATCAGATAATGTCCTACAACTGTTGAAATCCTTTCTTGGAAACAGAGAGCAATATGTGTGTATCAATAATTCCAAGTCCTGTACATTACCAGTCAAATATGGTGTCCCCCAAGGCTCAATACTAGGCCCACTTCTATTTTGTATATATGTCAATGACCTTCCACTCCATATCAAAGACCCATGTAAGCTTTTTTGTGATGATACAACAATACATACTAGCCACACCAACATAGATAGAATATCAGTTTCATTACAAAAAAGTATTGACTCTCTTGAGAAATGATGTCAACAAAACCATATGTCCCTCAATCCACAAAAAAAAACAACTAATGCTTATCACCACAAGACAAAAAAGACAAAATCTGACAACTCCACTCCCCCCTGTATTCATAAACAAAACCCTAGTTGAAGAAGTGGACAATCACAAAGTCCTAGGTATTACAATAGACAATAATCTCTCATGGACAGCACATGTAACCAAATTAAGCAACACTGTGTCCACACAAGTCTACCAGCTTTGTAGAATAAAAACACTTCTTAAACTTACATGCTAGAAAACTATTTTTACAGGCTTATATTTTGTCATCAATTAATTATTGCTCTACACTCTTTGACACTGCCAGTGCAAATACGTTAAAACCTCTTATTAGTAACTATAAAACGAGCCCTCAAGGCAGTACTCTTAAAGTCCTCAAGTTTAGTTGAATCTGACTACACAAAATTGGGAGTCTTTCCATTACGAGAAATGCTTTCTATAAATAAAGCTATGTTTATAAATAAAATCCTCTATGGGCAAGCTCCTACAACATTGAAATCAACATTTCACTTGAATTCTCGAGATTCAACAAAACTTCAGCGACCCATCCCAAGAATTGATCTATTCAAATCAAGCCTCTCCTACTCTGGTAGTATGCTCTGGAACATGCTACCATTGAACTTGAAGTGCTCCCAAAGTAGAGAGGTCTTCAAACGACATATTCATATCCACTTTAATTCCAACAGACTCTAACCCTACCCCTCAACCCCCCCCCAACCCCCCCCCCCCCCCCCTTAAAAAAAAAAGAAAAAAAAAAAAAGAAAAGATAAACATCTTAGTCAATGCCCCTTAATCCATTGCCATTCCTATGTTCAACATTCTTATTAAAACTGAGATATCAATTGTTGCCTATATGGAAGCACAGTAATGTACAATTCTAAATAATCTTTAAGCATATTGACTTATCTCCAACCTTCACAGAGTGCCTTACAACTTAGTCTTACAATTTTAGGTAGTTCATTTGGATTTATCTATCAGCATAACCAGGTGGCAAAAAGTGACTGGATGACCACTTAGGTAGTTCAATAGGATTCATCCATCAGCATAACCAGGTGGCATATTTAAAATTGTTTTAAAATTTGTTTGATTGAACTATTTGTAATAACTTTTATATCTTCTTCAATTTCAATTTCAAATACTTTATTGACTGAGGGTTTTTTTTTTGTTTTTATTTCTTTCTTTATTTATTTTATTTTTTTTTATTTTGAATCTTTTTTTATGATGATGTAATTTGATGATGCTCTCTTCTCTCTCTCTCTCTCTCTCTCTCTCTCTCTCTCTCTCTCTCTCTCTCTCTCTCTCTCTCTCTCTCTCTCTCTCTCTCTGGGTTTTCCTTTCCTTGTTAGATTTGGTTAAATTGTGAGTTTTTAGGTTTCATGATGATAGTTATTTTTATGGAAGTGTGAGTTTTTTAAAAATATTTTTGTTGACTGGTTTGTTTTGATGACGATATAATTTGGCGATGCTCTCTTCTCTCTCTCCTCTCTCTCTCTCTCTCTCTCTCTCTCTCTCTCTCTCTCCTCTCTCTCTCTCTCTGAGGTAGGCTAATATGTAGTCTTCTCCCTACCCAAAGTTTACAGGCCATACAACGTGTTGCTGATCAGTGTAGCCTAGTTTGCCATGTTGTTTTTATTATAGGCCTAGTGGTAAACTGCCTCATGAACAATGTCGTTCCCTGTGCCAAACCCGTAGGCCTAGCACTATTGAAATGGTCAACAAGGCAGAAGGCACCGATTAACATCCCCCCCCCCTTCACGTCCCCCCCCCCCCCCCCCCAACGATTAACGTCCCCCCCCCCCCCCCTTCTCTCTCTCTCTCTGAAGAAAGAGAAATGTGTGTGTGTGTAGGCGTGTGGGCCTTCATAGCCGTCATGTTTAGTACGCATCTCCTCACCATGGAGACACTAGGCCTAGCTTGTGTGAAGGCTAGACTATTGACAGCTTCGAACCTGCCTTCCCCCCCCCCTCCCTCCACCTCTGCTGCAACACTGGAGACCAGACGGAGTGAAGCGCCCTTCTGTGTCCAGCCTCAAGTGGTGTTGTGCTGTGACGCTCCAGTGGGTCTGCATTCTCTAAACATCTGTAGCCTACTGCTGTAGCAGACGACATTCAAACCGCCCCCCTGAGGTTTGCTTCTCAACAGGTGGTTTCGTCCAACTCTGCCGTTGAGTTGCTATTGCGCTCGGCTTCGCTCTTCTACGGCAATTGACTTCGCTGGAGTTCGTATCGGAAATTGTTTTTCTTCTGTTTAATTTTTGGTGCACTTGGCCAGGGGCCAATTTTAGACAGCCTTATTAGATATGCTATTGCTGACAGTGTTGGAATGAATGTTCATACCCTGTATTGTCTCCCTACCATGGTAACATCTCTTAGTGTCCACTCAACTCTGTACTGAGCCATTGATTACCTTGCCCTTACCCCCTCCCTTCCCTCCACCCCTCTTCCTCCCTTTTTTTGTTTTTTTTGTTTTTGTTTTGTTTTGTTTTTGTTTTGTTTTGTCTGGGGTGTTTGAAACTGCCGCCATGGTCCTGGATACAGTGAAGAATGCCATGTACTTAATAATGTGAACTGTAGGACTAAGGACCATGGGTTAAAAAAAAAAAGCAGCACAAGAATCACTAGTTCCCCCATACTCACCCCACTCCATCCCACATCTCCAATCTCCTTGTCACCACCTCCCCCCCCCCCCCCAAAATGTCTGCTGTCACCAATGACACCCAAAGTACCTGGGTCCCCCAAATAGATATAAAGATAGACACAAAACAATTAACTTTTCAAGTCCCATTCCCACTGCTTCCAGTAGCAAGATCTGTCTTCTATAAACGTTACATGTACAGTGTCAGTAATCAACCAGGCTTTGACACATATTGGAATGATTACTCAAAGCCTAACAAACCCCTTTCCTTCAGTGACATTGGCGACCTCTCTACTATCCCCACCACCCTACCCAGTGACGAACTTTACAAGACTAAAATTCAAGTCAATTGTGCTGACAGAAAACTAATCACCATCACCACCTATTACACAACAGGAACTGTACTGGTACAAGGGAACTTGTGCAGAAGATGGCTCAGAAATGAGTTCCAATCACTCATTCAGGTAATTCGAGCCATCTTCAGTCTGACAAGAAGCAGAGAGACCCAACCAAACCTGGACGAGGTTGTGCGTGACCTGTCGGAACTACCCCTACCCCAACCCAAAACCTCCAGATCTGGTAGAATAATTCCCCAGGATATCCCCTCCCCATCCAAGAGTCCCTGCCTCTCCAGATTGCCCTCATTGATCAATCCCACCACCAGCCCACCACCCAGCACTGATGATCAGCTGCCTGATCTATCACCACCCTCACTCCCACCAGTCCAGCAGTCAGGCCGGATAAACACACCTGTAGGGAACACAAAACAAACCCTTCCACAAAACAGAGTACAAACACCACACCCACACCCTGTGCAGATGCATGGTCTCCCTCACACAGCTGAAAACAGGAAAGAGATCAAAACATGCTGTCAATCCAACAATCAGCCAAAAAACAACTCACAAAATACACAGACTAATACTGTGCGACATGTTTCTGCATCAGTCACTTATCCTCACAAAAAAAACACGTCACCATCCTCGTTTCCTCTGCAAATATACACCCACCCTAACACCACAACCACAGAAACAAAAAATACACTCACTATCCACTTCAATCAAAAAAAACCACAAAAGCCTTAGGTTCTCTTACCAAGATTGTTCTCAAACTGCAAAAAGAAAACCAAGACTTAAAGACAGAACTGAAACAGCTGAAACACACATTATCAAAAGAACACACACAAAAGCACTCAACTGTACAGTCAGATGAAGAACAAGACACCCTCCTATCATCCTTCCCAACCACCAACAGATTCTCTCTTCTCTCCCACAATGAGGAAAACAAAAAACAATGTATTCATGACAACACTGACCAGAAGCCAGCCCCAGCTGATCGAACTCCACCTTCACCACAAGACACAGTCAACACTGTCAAAATCAACAACCAAACAGACTCTGTCAAACAAACTTCCAACACCACCAAAGAAATCAACAACCAAACAACAGTCAACACTGTCACCACCACCATCAAAAACAACAACCAAACAGACTCTGACCAACAAACTTCCAACATCCCTGAGGACAATGACTTAAACCCAAATGTATGGACAAAAGTCCTCTCTCAAAAAAAGAAAAAAAGACACAAAACTCCAAACACACACTTCTGAAGCACAACAAACTACTACCAACAGCACTCTCACACCACGCCAACAACTAGCAGAACATAGAGTACATTCCAGCACAACTAACCTCATCTTAGGTGACTCAGTAACACGACACATCAAATCTGATATTCTATTCTACAAAGGCAACACTCAAAACATTAATATCTCAGGTCTCACTGTCGATGACCTTATTCATTGGCTCCATCACATTCCCAACAACAAAGAAGTACAGCACATCATTTTTCACACAGGAATCAACACATGCAAACACACAGCTATCACAGAAAGCAAATGGACACAACTCATCAGAAACATCAAACACGTTTTTTCCTAGAGCCAGGCTGCTGGCATCGTCCATCATTCCCCCAATGGACAGCACCCCCTAAAGAAAACAGTTAACATTTCCAACATATCCCTAAGCCAAAGTGTGTGCTGCAGAAAACATCCCACTTGCAGACCACTCTACCATATTTATAACCTCCAGTGGGGCCCCACGCAAAGAACTGTATTCTGACCCTCTTCACCCCAGCCCCAAAGGTGCAGACAGGTTAGCATACAGCCTCAAATAGCCGACCCCAGACATAAAAGACAGCCACTCCTGACAACACCCACTACACGACCTACTGACGAACATATGACCCATCCACCATCGCTAGTATACAAAGGGTATCCTCCACACCCCAGTGTTCCTGGTTACCCTTTCTCAAAGCAAATGTCTGGATGCCCACCCCACCCCCCAACCCCAAAGGACAATGTCTGGGCCAACAGACAATCCCTCAGGCAACTACATCCAGTGAGGGACCCTGCATTCTCCCTACCACATGCCCCCACCCTACCCAGCAATGCCCTCTACCAGACCTCACCCAGCTCCCAGCTTCCCTCGTAAATCTTCCTTACCACCAGCCCAACATAGCATACACCATAGAAACTCTGGTGTGATAAAGTCACAATCTACCAACACTGCAATAATGAATAAGAATGTACATGTTATGTTTGAGTATATGTGTATGCATGTGTGGACATACATACGTGTGATATGTTTATGCATATGTACAATCATAAGTAAGTGTTTGGATGTGTGTTTATATACATATATATGCACACACACACACACACACACACACACACACACACACACACACACACACACACACACACACACACACACACACACACACACACACGTGTGTATGTGAGCTGTGAGCAAGATGGTAGTGTATTTGTGCACAAGTGTGTAAGTGCGTGAGCACAACTTGACCTTCAAATATAAGTTGATAAAAGTAATGAAACACAGATTGTGAAGACCATACTCATGCTCTGCAACCCATGGTATTGAATTATCAACTTGTGACAGAGTGGAACTATAGATATACATACCCAGGTTTTTTCTGTGCTCCAGACACACACACCCAACCCAGTGCTCCCATTGTGTTAGCAAATTGTGACTGGTCATTGCCAGACCATACTATGCTAAAAAAGACTGTGACTGAATATTATCTTGTTTATATATATATATATATATATATATATATATATATATTATATATATAAATATATATATATATATATATATATATATATATAATAATATATATAATTGTATACACATATGTAACACATAACACACATTGTGTGTGAGTGTGAGCAAGATGATAGCATATTGTGCCCATATGTAATAATCGTGTGAACACAACTTGATCCTTCAACTATAAGTTGATAAAAATAATGAAACAAGGTTGTGAAGACTGATATTTGTGCTCTATTTGTGCTCTACAACCCATGGTCTTGAATTGTCAACTTGTGACAAAGTGGAACTATATATATACCAGTTCTTCTGTGCTCCAGGCACCCCCACCCAACCCAGTGCTCCCATTGTGTAGCAAACTGTGACTGGTCATTGCCTGACCTTACTTAAACTGAAAAGACTGTGTGTGAATCCACTGGATCTTGCTGATTGTGCGTGGACATCTTGTATCCCAGAATTGTGTGCATCAAGAGATACTTTTATTATTCTCTCTTCTGTTGCATTGTTGTTGTTTACAGGACTTGCTTGGCATAGTATTGCCTTGATTGTTCTTGACTTTTATTTTATTTTTTATCTTTTTTTTTTTTTTAAACCTTGCTCTGCCTTATCTTTTTTTATGTTTTGATGGTCTGTTGATTTGTTTGATTTGTTTTCTGATTTTTTTTTATCTGATCTTGTTTTGATTTGTTTGTTTTGATTTGTTTGATTTGATTTGTTTTTTGATTTGTTTTTTATTTGTTTTCTCTGAAGAAAGCCTGACAGTTATTTTAACTGAATTACTACCCTTTATTGTGTGTTAAATGTAAAGTTTATTTGATTTTACTCCTTAACCCATTTCATTTGTTCTTCTGAAGAAGGCTAACAGTTATCTTGACTGAGTTAATTATTATTGTGTGTTTATACGCAAAGTGATTTTGATTCTACTTTTTAATTCAATTTCATCCCCTACCCCCAATCAAGTACTTATACTCCCCCCCCTTATTAGTAAACTTTCAACATATTTTCATTTTCCCCATTCACCAAAAAAGGCAAATTTACAACACATTACTACTTCTCACCAAAGTACCTATAGCAGATGCATCCAAGACATAATACCTGGCCCTCCAAGGATGGCTTACGAATTTGCCACCTAAACAAAAACCATGCAATTAACAAAATTGAAGATATATCAACACTCATCACAAATCAAGGTAAACCATTTCACATACTAGGGCTTTCTGAGTCAAGGCTCTCAGAACATATAATGGACACTGACATACACATACCAGGTTATAAAATCTTGCGAAAAGATCCACATAAGCCAAAAGAAACAGGTGTGTTAGTATATATTAGTGAATCTGTAACATTCAAACGTCTCCCTGACCTAGAACGTCATGAAGTAGAATCTATCTGGATTGAAGTTTCAGTGAAAGGTACACGGCCTGTTGTAATAGGGTTCTGTTACAGGAATCCAACAGAAAGAACAAATTGGATAGACAAATTGACTCCAGATGAATGAAGTCCTCTTGAATGTCAGGAACTAATCTTACTGGGGGGACTTCAATATTGACCTTACTAAAGTACATAATCAATGGACCCAAGTTACGAATTCCTTCAATCTTCACCAATTAGTTAAATCTCCCACGAGAGTCACATCAAATTCAAGCACACTATTTGACCATATCATGTATCAAACCCCGAAAACATCATAGAAACATGTGTCCCTGTCTATAACTGCAGCGACCACTACCCAGTCTGTGCCACTTGGTCAAAAAAAAGGAACAAAAAATTCCCAAACCTGGCCATAAAACTATAACCTATCGTTCTTTTGCAAAGTTTAATGAACAACATTTTCTCCTAGAACTATGTAACTCCACGCTTTCGGAAACATTCAACATTGCTGATCCAGACTTAGCTATTGAGTTCTGGTTAAAGACATTCACTGAAATCTATAACAAACATGCCCCACTAAAAACCATTAGGATCAAACACGTCCCCAAACCACCTTGGCTCACAAAGGAACTAGAGGAAGCATGTTATCTAAGAGATTTTCTAAAAGAACACAAATATTATGAGGAGTCCAAAAAAATTAAGAAACGCCATAATCTCACAAAAACGGCGTAAAAAAAAAGAAATATTTTCAAGACTTACTATCTTCCAAACAAAATTCAAAGACTGTATGGCGAGCAATAAATCAAATAACAAACAATCAATCATCTTCCAAATCAAATATAATCAAAGACATCTCTGCTGAAAAACTTAACAACCACTTCATCAATGTTTCTTCTAACGAATTAGCAATGATAACTCAGAATCCAATGACCTCAATAAATTAAAACAATACTGCCAAGAAAAGCATATACCTTCAAAACTTCACTTACCATTCATGTCTGTTTCAGAGGTCTATAACTATCTGACTCACCTCAAACAATCCAGAACGCGTGGTCTTGATGGAATAGACAGCAAAATATTAAAAATTATCAGCTCCAGTTATCACAGACACCCTAACATATATATACAACCTATGCCTTGATAAGAACTATTTCCCCAACGCCTTCAAATGTGCTAAAGTGATCCCCATCTACAAGTCAGGTAATACTTCAGATCCTTCAAACTATAGACCAATCTCTATTATTTCCTATCCTTTCAAAACCCCTGGAAAAACATATGAATAAACACTTAGTCCATCATATAGAAACCAATAACTTACTCCATCCTAATCAGTCTGGATTTAGACAAAAGCACTCGTGCCCCTACAGCACTAACCAGTCTTGTTGACAACTGGCTATCAAACATTAATGATAATAAATTTTGTGGAGTATATTTGTTGATTTCAAAAAAAGCATTTGATACAATTGACCACAAATTCTCCTTAAAAAGCTAGAACTGTATAACATTTCAACAAAAACCATACGGCTACTAGATTCCTATCTTACAAACAGGCAACAAGTGTGTCTCAATAGCTACATCAACATCCAAACTAAAAACCATTCATTATGGAATACCACAGGGATCCATATGTGGGACCAATTCTCTTTTCATTATACATAAATGACCTCCCTTTACATATCCATTCAAAATGTGAAATATATTGCTG
>CM060346.1:662600-665100 GCA_030674155.1 Stramonita haemastoma
GTCTGTCTGTCTGTCTGTCTGTCTGTCTGTCTGTCTGTCTGTCTGTCTCTCTCTCTCTCTCTCTCTCTCTCTCTCTCTCTCTCTCTCTCTCTCCTCTCTCTCTCTCTCTCTCTCTCTCTCTCTCTCTCTCTCTCTCTCTCTCTCTCTCACCACCAGTGTGTTAAGAGGTGATCTCTGTGCGGATGGCAGGTGTGGAATCTCAGTAGGGGAGTGTTGTATGGGGACAGGGAAGTAGCAGAAGCAGCAGCAGCAGCAGAAGTAGTAGCAGAAGCAGCAGTAGCAGTATCAGTAGCGGAAGCATCAGCAGCAGTAGATGTAGCAGAAGCAGCAGCAGAAACAGTAGCAGAAACAGCAGCAGCAGTAGCAGAAGTAGTAGAAGAAGCATCAGCAGAAGTAGTAGCAGGAGCATCTGCAGCAGTAGCAGTAGCAGAAACAGCAGCAGAAGTAGTAGCAGCAGAAGGAGTAGCAGAAACAACAGCAGCAGCAGTGGTAGAAGCAGTAGCAGCAGTAGCAGTAGCAAAAGCATCAGTAGCAGTAGCAGTAGCAGAAGCAGCAGCAGTAGCAGTAGCAGAAGCAGCAGCAGAAGTAGTAGCAGAAGCAGTAGTAGTAGCGGTAGAAGAAGCAAAAGCGGTAACAGTGGCAGAAGCAGCAGTATCAGTAGTAGCAGTAGTAGCAGCAGCAGAAGCAGCAGCAGCAGTAGCAGTAGTAATAGCAGCAGAAGCAGCAGAAGCAGCAGCAACAGTAGTAGTAGTAGCAGCAAAAGCAGAATTAGCGGTAGTAGCAACAGCAGCAGAATTAGCAGCAGCAGAAGTAGCAGTAGCAGCAGCAAAAGCAGAATTAGCGGTAGTAGCAGCAGCAGCAGAAGTAACAACAGCAGAAGTTGCAGCAGCAGAAGCAGAAACAGCAGTAGCAGCAGAAGCATTAGCAGCAGCAGCAGCAGCAGCAGCAGCAGCACAATGTCAGCAGCTGTAGTGCAGGTCATCTTGTGTGCAGTGCTGATTCTGGTGCTACTGCCTCCCTGCCAAATGTGTACTACAGCTTCCACCCCCCCCCCCCCCCCCCTTTTTGGAGGGCGTCTCTGTCTTTTAGTGTCTCTCGGTCTTTCTCTATTTTATCTCTCTCAATGTTTCTGTCTCCCTCTCCATCTGTGCATGCTCGCGCGCGCGCGCGCGCGCGCGCTGTGTGTGTGTGTGTGTGTGTGTGTGTGTGTGTGTGTGTGTGTGTGTGTGTGTGTGTGTGCGTGCGTGCGTTGTTCTTCAGTCTAATGTCTGTTCACATAAGTGATATTAGACAAAAAAACAAAAACAAACAAACAAACAAAAAAACAACTTGTAGAACTTTTAACCAATGGTAGAAACAAAAAGTAAGTAAAAACACCAAAAGTGAACAGTAAACCCTAAACAACCAATCAGATTTTTTTAGAAAATTAAGAGCACGAGATCAATGTCTCTGTCTCGTAAACAAGCTACTAACATGTTCATAAGCACTATAGTAAACTGTCAATAGGACTCTTCTTCAACGATAAGGCGAGTTCACACAGCAGCACACAGTTGCTTAAAATGTTGTCCAGAGAGTTCTCACGTGTGATGGGAAGACACTGTTTTAAAACGGGACAGTCAAAAATAATATGACTGACTGAAATCGTCCCATCACATATGCAACGCACATTTTTAGCATACTTTGTTCGGAGGGCATTTAATTTAAGTCTATTTATGAGGCAAATGACCGATGTAAGACGCAAGTTATTCAGCCCAAAACGTACACAGAGAATATGATTAAGGTCAGAGAAGGAAACATGATGATGGGAAAATCCAGCCTCTTCTTGTTTTTTCTAACATGTTTCCAGCATGCATGTTCGATCAAAGTATAATTTTCATCGACAGACATTGGTATGTTCAGAGTATCAGCACAATCAAGACGCATTGCCGCATTTTTAGCAGCTCTATCCACCTTTTAATTGAATACTATATTGCAATGAGAAGGTACCCAGCAAAAGGTGACATCAGTGCCTCTTAGGATTAGAAAATGTATAAGATGTAATATTTCAGTGATAAGTTCTTGTCTTACTTTTGACCCGGAGTTTTTAAGGGATTGGAGCACTGATTTTGAATCAACACATAACACCACCTTCACAATGGTCCTGGGAAAATCAAGTAAATAATTTAAGGCCATCAGACTGGCTGTGAGCTCTGCCGTGAAAATTGAGTGATTTTTCCCAATGTGGTACAGTTTTTCAACCTGTAATGAAGGAAAGATGAAAGTTGTGTGCGTGCGTGTGTCTCTGTGGTGTGTGTGTGTGTGTGTGTGTGTGTGTGTGTGTGTGTGAGAGAGAGAGAGAGAGAGAGAGAGAGAGAGAGAGAGAGAGAGAGAGAGAGAGAGAGAGAGAGATACAGAGACAGAGACAGAGAGACAGAGAGACAGAGACAGAGAGACAGAGAGACAGAGACAGAGACAGAGAGAGACAAGACAAGACAAGACAAGACAAATTATTTTATTCGAG
>CM060346.1:670100-677600 GCA_030674155.1 Stramonita haemastoma
TGATGGACTGATCTAGTAGCAGAACAAATGCAGAAAATATATTTGGCATATTTAGTTTTCCAAACATTAATACGTAGTTTATGAAATATAGTTTCTATATTCTTGGGACAACACAAACGATCTAAGTGAAATCTAAAAAAACTATGAGTACATCGAGTTAGCAAGAACTGAAATAATTTCAAATGAAGATAAACGTAGACCTATATTATCACTAATTCTGTCACTAGTACATTCTGAAGCACCGCGTTTTGCCAGAGAATCTGCCAGCTCGTTCCAGTAAAGACCGCAGTGTGATGGCTCCCAGCAAAAACTTATCCCAACACTTTTAGAAATAAGAGAATGCACAAGAAACTTGATTTAAAAAATAATGTCATTTCTCATTTTAGAGTCCCAATGTTTCAAAGCAAGTAACTCGGTTTTTCAATCAAAATAAAAAACGACATTTAAATTGGAAGAAAAATATTTGAAACATAATTCAGCACCATAAAATTTGCAAACAATTCAGATGTGAATATTGTCAAACCTTTTCAGATACAAACATATCTTTTTACTTTAAGTCGGGCATAAAGGATGCAGCCCCGCAAATTCCCGATCCTGAGACAAATCCCTTCCTGTATTCTTTCGAGTGGTTTGAATACTGACAGTGTGTATGGTTTTCAACCTCAGTTGTGAGTAGGTTTTGAATAGTGTGTATGTGTGTGTTAGTGTGTTAGTGTGTTAGTGTGTGTGTGTGTGTGTGTGTGTGTTTGTGTGTGTGTGTGTGTGTGTGTGTGTGTGTGTGTGTGTGTGTGTGTGTGTGTGTGTGTGTGTGTGTGTGTGTGTATGTGTGTGTGTGTGTGTGTGCGTGCGTGCGTGTGAGTGTGTGTGTGTGTGTGTGTGTGTGTGTGTGTGTGTGTGTGTGTGTGTGTGTGTGTTGTGTGTGTGTGTGCGTGCGTGTGCGTGCGTGTGTATGTGTGTGTATTTTTTTATTTATTTATATTTTATTATATTCTTTTATATCGAGGATAATGGAATAAGCACTCATGTGCTTTTGCGCGCGCGCGCGCGCGCGCGCGTGTGTGTGTGTGTGTGTGTGTGTGTGTGTGTGTGTGTGTGTGTGTGTGTGTGTTCATTATTTTTAGCACTTTCAGACACTCCTTTCAGATCGTCTCTCTCTACTGTTTCTTTCTCTCCCAAGGCTGCAATCACACCTATGGTGATCAGATGTTTATGCTCATTACAAATCACACATTCGCAATCACACCACAAACAAACTACACTTTTAAAAGAATGCTTTTTATTTGCAAAAGAAAAATAAAATAGTAACAGAAAATCGTTACAGGCATAGGAAAAATACAGCAAAAAGAGAATTTAAAAAGCTTGGATTTATCCAAAAATATTTTTTAAAAAAATACCAAATGTACTAAAAAGTTCAACTAGAAAAACTGACGGATGTTAAACTCATTTTTAGGCGTCAAAATAAGCCATGTAAAAACTTTGTTAAAAACATATTTTGAAATGTAGAACATGTTTTCAAAGCTTCATAGCAAGTGAAGAAGACGACGAATATTTTTGCCACAGAGAATACGCTTCTGAACAAACTAGTTAATGAAGTAATGTTAACATGGCATTGTACAAACCAAACCCTGGATTTGGATGTTTGCATCTGTCCAAGGCTGTATGAAAAACAGACTATGAAACAGCAGATGAAACAGCGGAGATACATAATTATCTCCTCAGCCATTCTGAACTGCCTGTAAAGATAAAGAAGTTTCTTAACAATGATTGTGACAAAGTTAAACTGCATACTAGCTAAAGTAAAATGCATTCAAGGCATGTTAAAAATGAAGAATACTAAAATTAACAACACATAATGTCAGAATAAGAAAGTAGGAAACATACTTATGCCTGGAAACTTCACTTTTGTCCGTTTTGATCAGCTGTCACTGTCAGCTTGGGTACAGTATATTGGGGGAAATAGGAAAGCCCACAATGCAATGCATGATTAATTAGAATGACATAAAATACACATTTTCAGTATACAAAGTGACCTTCAAAGCTGGCTTCAAGTACTATGTACATTGCTTTTTCACATGGGAATAACAAGGGACCACAAAAATCTACATAATAAAAACTGGCTATCTTGATTTATGCTGTGTTCTTGTCCCAAGATGGATGCACAGTGTGCTGTGTACTAGGTTTTCACCTGGTATCTGTGAGCAGATTTCTAAATGTGCATTTTGTGCTGTATATAGCTGGGTTACTTTTGTCCAGTGTAGTAGTATGGTCTGACTGGACTGAATGTTCCACTCTGTGTTGTTCTGCCATCTGCACACTCTGGCCACTGTCTGCTTGGATCAGCCTGTGTCTGATTCATGGAAAATGGGGGAAGATCCTCGTCCACAGTGTGGGCATTGCTGTGGTCAGTGTTTTGTGTGAAGTA
This sequence comes from Stramonita haemastoma, assembly GCA_030674155.1. Classification (NCBI taxonomy): domain Eukaryota; kingdom Metazoa; phylum Mollusca; class Gastropoda; order Neogastropoda; family Muricidae; genus Stramonita; species Stramonita haemastoma. The sequence goes on from CM060346.1 coordinate 672,523, forward strand.
GAGTGTGTCTTTTTAAATTTCCTTTTTGGGTGAACTTCTTTCCACACAATGTACAAGTGTGTGGCTTTTCTCCTGTGTGGGTTCTAATGTGGTGAGTTAAATAACATTTGTGGGTAAAAGTCTTATAACAATATGTACAGTTGTGTGGATTTTCTCCTGTGTGGGTTCCAAGGTGCTTTGTTAGATTATTTTTTGTGGCAAACGACTTATCACAATATGTGCACTTGTAAGGCTTTTCTCCTGTGTGGATTCGAATGTGGTCTGTTAAACTACTTTCACAGGTTAACGTCTTATTACAATATGTGCACATGTGTGGCTTTTCTCCGGTGTGGGTTCGAATGTGATATGATAAAGTACATTTTGAGGCAAATGTCTTATCACAATATGTGCACTTGTGTGGCTTTTCTCCTGTGTGAGTTCGAATGTGTTCTGTTAAACTACATTTTTTGACAAACGTTTTATCACAGTATGTGCACTTGTGTAGCTTTTCTCCTGTGTGAGTTCGAATGTGGCATGTTAAATTACTTTTCTGGGCAAAGGTCTTGTCACAATATGTGCACTTGTGTGGCTTTTCTCCTGTATGGTTTTGAAGGTGCCTATTCAAGTTACATTTCTGGGTAAACATCATACCGCAGTGTGTGCATTTGTGTGGTATTTGCCCACATTGGATTTGCATATGTGCTTTTAAGGCTGTATTGTATTTATATGTCTTTTCACAATATGGACATGTGTATGGTCTTTCTCCTGTGTGGACTATCATATGCTGTTCAAGCTCACTTTGCTTATGAAATATTTTCCCACAATATTCACACAGGTGAGAGTTTTTCTTTCTACAAACTTTCACCCCTCCTTCTGAAGCAGTCTGTTTGCTCTGAGTTGTGTCACAATCAGCATCTTTCACCTCACCTAAATCATCAGGTAAAAAGTTATCATTGTCTACCAGGTTATGATACTGTGTAGTTATTTTACACCCGTCTCTTTCTTTGTTTTTCAACATTTTCCTTTTTTCTAAGTTGTACTGGGTTGGTTTCCATTTGACTATTATATCACTGCTGTGTGAAGCTTGGTCACAGTCCTTCTGTTGTGTACTTGTGTTGTTGCTGTTTGCATTGCTTTGTTCATTCAATGTTTGCTCACAGTCAGTGTACTTGTAAGTCTTGCTCCCTGTATGTGTTCCTCTGTGGCTATGTAAATTATATTTGGATAAGAAAGCCTTTCCACATCCATTGCACTCAAATGTGTTTTCTTTGATGTGAGTTTTACTGTGTCTGTCAAAATCACTTTTCCTTCTGAAGCGTCTTCCACAGTCTGTGGATGTATATGAGTTATGTGCTGTGTGAATTTGCCTGTGCTCTTCAAACCTATGTTTCCTTGTGAAAATTTGTCCACAGTCATTACACAAATGTGTCTTTTATGTAACATGCATTATGATTGGGCTGTTCACAGTTTGTGCAAGTCCTGGTGCTTTATTTTCAGTTGTATCCCAGTCATCTTTAGATATATGACTATCATCAGTACTGTTGTGTCTAGATATGTCTCCCTTATTTCCATTAGTGTCATGTAGAAGCATTTCTATATTATTCTTTAGCTCCTCCACACCACGCCTGTCCATAACACCAGTGGACAAAAGGGATTTGTGAACACACACAGTGAAGTCACACGTGTCCTTGATCAGTTTGACTTCACCTGGGAAAGAAACACCTGTACCAAGGATCCCATATTCAGCAGCAACAGTAACACCTTCTTTTGTATCATGAACATCTGCAGGACTGTTACAGTTACAAGTACAGGCAGTGTCAACATGGCTGCTATTGTGAGCTGCACCATACCAGTACCCAGGGGTTTCCTGCTTGCACTGAATGTTCTGGTAGTGTTCAGTTGTCTGTTCTGGGAATCCACTTGTCTCAGGCAAGTGTTGGGCATGTTCATGTTCAGTCACAGCATCTGTGTTGACAGCTGTGTTGGTCTGTGCTGAAGAGTCATCTGTCTTGATGTTGGCTATGCTGGGTTGCCCTGGGTCATGTTGGAGAACTGAAGTCATCTGCAACAATAGCAACATGTTATAATAGTTACAATCATCAAGGTGACAGGCTGTGTTTAGTCTATACATGTTATGCTTTTTTAAGTGTCATGAGTTTATCTGAGAGCTTGTCACATGCAAGGAAATGGTATTTTTCTACCTCCCTTTTCTACTTTTAACACTAGATGCCAAAGCCCTTGTGACTAGTAGCTAAAAAATGTGCATCTTTTTGAGTCACTGTCCACGTGTGTTTGTCTCCCTTTGTCATAGGTAGATAAGTCATAACATAAGAGGAAGAAAAAACAGTTGAATCTTACCAATACCTGCTGGGAAAAAGTGTGTCTTTATCGGTGTTTTGTCATCAAAGAAATATGCACAGCAGGTGGTATAATTAGACTTTCACCCTGTGAGTATATAATGATTCCAGCGTCTGCCCCCATTCCCTACTTCAATTTATTGTAGAGCATCTGCCCCCATTCCCTACTTGAATTTATTGTAGAGCATCTGTCCCCATTCCTTACTTCAATTTATTGTAGAGTGTCTGCCCCCATTCCCTACTTCAATTTATTGTAGAGCGTCTGCCCCCATTCCCTACTTCAATTTATTGTAGAGCGTCTGCCCCCATTCCCTACTTCAATTTATTGTAGAGTGTCTGCCCCAATTCCCTACTTCAACTTATTGGATCTCTGTATCAAAAAGCTCTTCCTGTCATTTATAAAGGAAAACACTTTGGACAACTTAGAAATATTTTAATAAAATGGAAAATGCCAGTTTGACAAAGGTGCAATGCAATACAATGACATTACTTTTTATATGTTATGGTTCTTGCTCCCTGGTTAGAACTGTGAGGTTCACCAACATGAAAGATTGTTGTGGATGCAACCACCTTCACCCCCAACACACACACACACACACACACACACACACACACACACACACACACACACACACACACACACACACACACACACTCACACACACTCACACACACTCACACACACTCACACACACACACTTACACACACACACACACACACACACACACACACACACACACACACACACACACACACACACACACACACACACCACACACATTTAGGTAGCCACATTCTGACATTCTGGGTGGTGTCTAAATATGACACATGCGTTCATGCTTTTAGAACGTTTTTTTTTTTATCTGTTCTTACAAAATACAAAATGACCTATTCTTCAAAAAAGGTGTAACCAATTTTTAACATGTGTGTAGGATGTTTGTGTGCCACCAGCCACCTTGGCACAGTGGCTAGTATCTTAAGTTATGGACTAAAATGTTAGATTTTCAAATCCCTTAAATTTCAGTGATCTCTTTTACTCCTACAGCATGTTCCCAGAGTGAATTTTCTGTTGAATCATTGAGAAGACTGGGACCACAAAGTCGAACTTCATTCACTTTACTGGTGTCGTTTTGATAGTGCTGCTCAAATTACCTAACCAACAGTGCAGGTGTTTGCATCTCTTTGGTTTAGTTGATGCTGGGATATATTATGATGGGAAGGTAAGGTACACTTATGTAACAAAGTCTTAGAAGTAAATTTACTTCCTGACCAGTACTGTTTTATCATCCTAATTGTTGTCAATCATCGTTTCACAAAGAAACATTGTCTCTGATTGGGTGTTTCATGGCAGATGAGGCAGCAAAGCAAAAGGTATGTGTGCAATTGTACTCAGGGCCTGGTTTACAGTTGTGGTGGAAGAACTTCAACATTCAGATCAATTTTCTCATGAAACTGACGAAGAAGGGCAATGCTGGGAATTGAACTTAGAACCGTATGGTCTACTTGTGAGGCAGGTGAACATTTCACCATTCTACCACCTCCCTTCTTATATAAGAATTTAAAACCGTATTTCACATAGTTATATTATTTGTGGTAATCTTAAGATAGATTTTCCAAAAACATATAACAGAGAGACTCACCTTGTCCATATTTCCTCAATGACATTCATCCACAAACTGGCAGTGGACCACACACACCCAGTTTTCAAAGTATCCTGAAATGTGTTCAGACACCTGTAGAGCCATGGGTGTGCTCACTATTTTAGCACAATCAGCAGAACGCACGAGCTGTACAATATGCTGTAAATTTTTGCTATGGTCAGTGTGGGAATGAAGGAATTTGAGAACAAGTTATTTAAATTTGTTTCCTATTTTATTATTTATTTTTTGCTGCCTCATCATCCCTGATGTTCCTATTTCTGCTGTCCCTACATCCCTCATTTCAATCTCCCAGCTACAGCCATACCCAGATGTGTTATGTCTTATCATCAGAGTCAGAAATACACAGAGAGCTTATCAATATTATGTTGCCATGGAGCCACCAGGCATCCTGCACTGTTGCTTGGTCACTTTGGTGGTGTTCAGTGGTGCCTGCTTTGAGCTAACATGTGCGGGACACCACCTACATCTTGCACACACATTAAGTCCTGTTCCACTTTTTGTAAGAGTAGGCCATCGTGTGCTGGTGGGAATAGATGACATTTACAAAACAGCATACACAAGGGGACTTAATGAAAAAAAACAAAGCATATGGTTGCTTATTGCATCATCCTTGGTATAAAAGAAGAAATATTTTTTAAAATATAAAACCTACTAGGCGCTTGCTAAAAACACTATTGCCTCAGTTGCAAAGCCAGACTAAGTGAGGTGCCCAATTGAGGTGGTGACTACCTCAACATCCCTCTGACAATGACCCCCTTCAGCCTCCAGCCCCAAAGGCTCTGACACAAACTCACCACTGGCACAGAAGTGTATGGGTAAACCAAATCTATGGTCACCATGAGACCAGAGCAACAGAGACAGTGGAATCAAAGGCAGTTTTTTATTGCATGATGATCAATGGCAATGACGATGATGTATTGATGCTGCTGTGGAAGTGCATTTACTTGACAGGTTGTATTCTACGTTGTTCAGGTTGTATTCTAGGCAATTCATACAGATCCCATCACTAATGAAGAAGGAAAAACTAGAGTAAAGAATGCCATTGGTCCATATGAACAGCTTCTAACTATAGTGAGAAAA
>CM060346.1:682600-687600 GCA_030674155.1 Stramonita haemastoma
CAAGCCATCTATCTAAAGAAAAGAAAAACAAAATCAAAACAACTGCAAAAAACAAAATAAAGCTACACAAAAAACCCAACAAAAATCAAAGCAGAAAATCCCTAGCAAAACAATAAAACCAACAAAGAAAGAAAAGGGGAAAGAATACACAAAGAAACAAATAAAACAAAAACAAACATTTCACCAACATTAATTTGCTAACATGATTTCAACAACCTTAAAATAGAATATGTCTATAGATAAAACAAGCAACAATATCAACTAAACAACCATAAGAGGAGAAAAAACAAACAAAAACACACACACCCACACACCCACACGAAAAAAACACACACAAAAAAACCCACACTCCCACTCAAAATTCATACGCACGCGCACACACACACACACACACACACACACACACACACACAACACACACACACACAACCACACACACACACACACACACACACACACACACACACACACACACACACAACGCACACACACACATACACACACACACACACACACACACACACACACACACACACACACAACCACACACACACACACACACACACACACACACACACACACACAACACACACACACACAACACGGTTTGCACTCATCCCTCAGCACGTATACTCGTACGTACATTCATACATTTTGAGTCTTAAAAAAAATCATATAGTGTCAACCCTCCCCCCAAAACAAAACAAAAACAAAACAAAAAAACAAAAACAAAACAAAAAACCAACCAAACAAACAACAACCCCCCCCCTCCACACACACACACACACACACACACACACACACACACACACACACACACACACACACAACACACACACACACACACACACACACACACATGCTTATATCAGATACAATGTAACCAAAAACCATTATTTAAGACTTAAAAAAAAAAGAATCCATAAAATGTCAATAAGAAATTTATGTCAGAATCAAATATCTCTATACTTCAGTACATACTTTATATCTTTAAAAAGGAGATAAGGAAAAAACAACAAACGCAACAATACCTTATAATAATATCCATCACCACTGAGAGGAAATAACAGATATACACTAACAAACATACAATCAAACAAAAGAAAAAAGAAAGGAAAAACACACACACACACACACACACACACACACACACACACACACACACACACACACACCACACACACACACACACACACACACACACACACACACACACACACACACACACACACACACACACACACACACACACCACCAAAAAAAACCAGAATACCAAAAAAAAACCACAAAAAAACAAACTAACAAAGACAAACAAACAAACAAACAAACAAATCAAAACAACAACAAAAAAAACCCAATCCACACGGATTATATGTTAGGAGGAAGAAAAGAAAAGTCAACAAAAGCAACAATACCATATGATAATATCCATCACCACTGAGTGGAAATAACATAAACAACGTACACACATGCACACATTTAAGGTTTTTAAGAAAATTCAAATAATATCAAACAACAGTTTACATCAGTTTCAATGTCACCAACCATTATTTAAGACTTAAGAAAAAAAAATCCTTGAAATGTCAATAAGCAACTTATGTCAAATTACAATACCTCCATTCTTCAGTTCATATTTATATATAGAGAGGAAGAAAAGGAAAAAAACAAAACAACAACAACAACAACAACAACAACAACAAAAACGCAACAATACCATATGATAATACCCATCTCCACTGAGAGGAAATAACATATACACTAATAAACATACCAACAAACAAAAAATAACAAGCAATCAAAAGCAAGGAAAAACCAAACAAACAAGAGAAACAAAAATCCAAAACAAAACAAAAGCAAAAAACAAAAAAGCACAAAAAACCCTATAAAATTGGGAGGGGGGTGGGAACAGATGGGGAGGGGAGTATCAAGGAGGAAGGAGGAAAACACAAGCAGCAAACAGAAGAATTATGATAATGATTTATGATTATATAAATAAATAAAATCCCTACATATATGAACAAAAACAAACACACACGCACACGCAACAACAACAACAAAAACAAACAGAACAAAAAAGTAAGGCCTTATCCACTAATCAAAATAATATGAATATAATAGTGCTAATAGTCCCATTAATAAAAATAATAAAATAATTTTTTGAAAAAACATTTATACTGAGACTTTAAAACTGGGAAGAAAAAAAGAAAAAAGAAAAAAAAAAAAAAAAAAAAGCTCCATCTAGTCATCAAATCAGTGGTTTGATTTTCTCCTTTTGAATTTGCAAAATATGCATGTGTTTACATACATCTCTTATTCCCTATCCTGTTCATAAATAAATTATTAAAAAAAATAAATAAAAATCTTTGTCCTCCTTTTCCTCTTCCACATACATATATAGCAAGCAAGGTGTAGATTTTTGAGTCACAGTAAACCACACATGAAAGATTTTTCAGGGTGAGCAGAGAGTACCAATATCTTTAGTCTGTTCTAAATATGGTTGATTGGATTCACGTTTAGTTCTTAAACATTTTTGCATAAGCGCATTAAGTGATTTTTCAACTGATTTTTGAACTGATTTTTATTTATGATGCATTTTAAATGTTTTGGGAGCTTGTTCCATAAATCACTACCTGAATATTGGAAGCTTGTTTTGTAAAGATTGTTTCTGGGTCTGAGAAATGCTAGTAGATGGTTATGCCTGTGTTCATTTATTTTGAATCTATTGATGATCTTGGGAGGGGCATTTCCATTGACAACTTTTTGTACAAATAGAGCTTTATTAAAGTAAAGCCTGTTTTGGAATGTAAGAATATTTGTTTGCTTATAATCATTGATGGTAAGGGAGCTTGCTTTTAATAGGACAAGTTTTAGTGCTCTTTTATATAATCGATGAATGAATTTCAAATTAGTTTCACTGCAGTTGTCCCAAAGAGATGAGGCATAGTCAACTATAGGCAAGATGTGTCCACAAAAAAAGAGTTTGCGTGAATGATCATCTAGAAAGTGTTTTATTTTTGATAGCTGGCGTACCTTGTTTGTAAGACGTTTTCCTAATGCCATCACATGGTCAGTCCAAGTAAGATTTTTGTCGATAATTACACCCAGAATCTTGTGTGAGTCAACTTCTTCAATAATTTTTTGATCTATCAACAGAGGTTGAAATTTACTTTTCATTTTTTGCCTCTTTTGTCTTGCTAGTACGTACATACTCTTAGTTTTTTGTGCATTTAAGGACATATGGTTTAATTGAGTCCAAGTAATCAATTTGTTGATATTGTTTTGAAGTTTGAGTGTCAGTCTTTGGGGGTCGGTATCACTACAATAGAGAGATGTGTCATCAGCAAACATTTCACAGCTACAATCTAGAAATAAGGGTAAGTCATTTACATATATAGAGAACAAAAGAAGACCCAATATTGATCCTTGTGGTACTCCATATTTAATAGATACTAATTCTGATGTTTGATTATTTGCAGTTACCAGCTGCTGTCTATCTAACAAAAAACTCTTTAAAAGATTGATTATTTCAGGTGTTAGTTTATATAGGTGAAGTTTACGTACTAGCAAGGAGTGATTAATTACATCAAATGCTTTTTCAAAGTCAACAAAAATTAGGCCTGTATAGTTATTTTTTATTTATGTTGTGTAAGAGACTGTCTGTTAGTTGAGTTAGAGCTGTATGACAAGAATAGTTTTTACGAAAGCCTGACTGATCTTCATTTATTAGATTGTTGTTAGCAAAGTAGGAATATAAAGATTTTTGGATATGTTTTTCGATGGGTTTAGATAAGACCGATAGGATTGAAATTGGTCTGTAATTTGAAGGACAAGAAGTATCTCCAGATTTGTGGACTGGTATGACTTTTGCTCTTTTAAATATCAGAGGAAAGTTGTTTTTATCTATGCACAAATTATATAGATATGTCAATGTTTCAACTATAATAGGACCAGAAAGTTTCAATATTTTTCCATCCAGATTGTCAAGGTCACGTGTTGTGGAATTGTTTTGGAGAGATAGACTTTCCAACACATCTTTAATCTTTGTGTGTTTGTGTGTGTGTGTGTGTGTGTGTGTGTGTGTGTGGTGTGTGTGTGTGTGTGTGTGTGTGTGGTGTGTGTGTGTGTGTGTGTGTGTGTTTCTTTGTCAGTCTCTCTATTTCAGTTTATTTCTCTCTCATATTATAGGCCAATATCCATTATATCCCTTTTTTCTAAACCCTTGGAAAAACATATAAATAAACACTTAGTCAGTCATATAGAAACTAACAACCTACTCCACCCTAATCAGTCAGGATTCAGACAAAATCACTCGTGTCATACTGCACTGACTAGTCTCATAGACAATTGGCTAACAAACATTAATGAAAATAAATGTTGTGGAGTATTATTTGTAGATTTCAAAAAGGCATTTGATACAATTGACCACACACTTCTCATCAGAAAGCTAGACTTGTACAATGTATCGTCAAATAGTCTAGAACTACTCGCTTCTTATCTCAAGAACAGACAACAGTGTGTTTCAACAACTACATCCACATCCAATCTAAAACCCATTCATTATGGAGTACCACAGGGATTTATGCTAGGACCAATTCTCTTTTCTTTATGCATAAATGACCTTCCTCTACATATTGCATCCAAATGTGAACTATTTGCTGATGACACAACCATACATACAAGCCATAATGACATTGACTCTCTTGCAACCATATTAAAACAAAGCTGTAATGATCTTGTCAAATGGACAGATCTGAACCACATGTCTATTCACCCCAAAAAAAACAAAATGCATGCTTATCACCACCAGACAAAAGCGACAAAATTTACCTCATAATCAGTTTCCAATCCATATAAAACATGAAGCAATCGAACAAACCTCTCATCACAAAGTTCTAGGAGTGACAATTGATGAAAATCTCAGCTGGTTCTACCACATTCTCACCTATGCAAATACTTGTCCCAAAGAGTATACCAGTTGACTAAAATTAAGCACTTCCTTG